>CM059427.1:69524860-69592360 GCA_030390025.1 Squalus acanthias
CCCGCCTGTTATACACCCTGCCCATTATACACCCCGCCCATTATACACCCCGCCCGTTATACACCCTGCCCATTATACACACTGCCCGTTACACATCCACCCGTTATAGACCCCGCCCGTTACACATCCACCCATTATACACCCCGCCGGTCACACATCCGGCCGTTATACACCCGTCCGTTACACACCCCGCCCGTTATACACCCCGCCCGTTATACACGCCGCCATTTATACACCTGCCCGTTATACACCCACCCGTTATACACCCACCCGTTATACACCCGCCCGTTATGCACCCGCCCGTTATGCACCCGCCCGTTATACACCAGCCCGTTATACACCCGCCCGTTACACACGCCTCCCGTTATACACCCGCCCGTTATACACCCGCCCGTTATACACCCGCCCGTTATACACCACGCCCATTATACAACCCGCCCGTTATACAACCTACCCGTTACACACCCGCCCGTTACACACCCATCCGTTACAGACCCGCCCGTTACACACCCGCCCATTACACACCCGCCCGTTACACACCCGCCCGTTACACACCCCGCCCGTTACACACCCGTCCGTTTTACACCCCGCCCATTACACACCCCGCCCGTTTCACACCCCGCCCTTTTCACACCCCGCCCGTTTCACACCCCGCCCGTTTCACACCCCGCCCGTTTCACACTCCTCCCGTTACACACCCGCCCCGTTATACACCCGCCCATTATATACCTGCCCGTTACACATGCCTCCCGTTACACACGCCTCCCGTTATACACCCACCCGTTATACACCCGCCTGTTATACAACCGCCCATTATACACCCCGCCCGTTATACACCCGCCTGTTACACACGCCTCCCGCTAAACACCCGCCCGTTATACACCCGCCCGTTATACACCCGCCTGTTATACACCCCGCCTGTTATACACCCGCCCGTTATACACCCCGCCCGTTATACACCCTGCCCATTATACACCCCGCCCATTATACACCCCGCCCGTTATACACCCTGCCCATTATACACACTGCCCGTTACACATCCACCCGTTATAGACCCCGCCCGTTACACATCCACCCATTATACACCCCGCCGGTCACACATCCGGCCGTTATACACCCGTCCGTTACACACCCCGCCCGTTATACACGCCGCCATTTATACACCTGCCCGTTATACACTCCGCCCGTTATACACCCGCCCGTTATACACCCGCCCGTTATACACCCGCCCGTTATACACCCGCCCGTTGTACACCCCGCCCGTTGTACACCCGCCCGTTATACACCCGCCCGTTATACACCCGCCCATTATACACCCCGCCCAATATACACCCTGCTCGTTATACACCCGCCCGTTATACACCCCGCCCATTATACAACCTGCCCATTATACACCCACCGGTTATACACCCGCCCGTTATACACCCCGCCCATTATACACGCCGCCCATTATACACCCGCCCGTTACACACCCGCCCGGTACACACCCCGGCCTTTATACACCCCACCCGTTGTACACCCTGCCCATTATACACACTGCCCGTTACACATCCACCCGTTATAGACCCCGCCCGTTACACATCCACCCATTATACACCCCGCCTGTCACACATCCGGCCGTTATACACCCGTCCGTTACACACCCCGCCCGTTATACACGCCGCCATTTATACACCTGCCCGTTATACACTCCGCCCGTTATACACCCGCCCGTTATACACCCGCCCGTTATACACCCGCCCGTTATACACCCGCCCGTTGTACACCCCGCCCGTTGTACACCCGCCCGTTATACACCCGCCCGTTATACACCCGCCCATTATACACCCCGCCCAATATACACCCTGCTCGTTATACACCCGCCCGTTATACACCCTGCCCATTATACAACCTGCCCATTATACACCCACCGGTTATACACCCGCCCGTTATACACCCCGCCCATTATACACGCCGCCCATTATACACCCGCCCGTTACACACCCGCCCGGTACACACCCCGGCCTTTATACACCCCACCCGTTGTACACCCACCCATTATACACCTGCCCGTTACACACGCCTCCCGTTATACACCCACTCGTTATACACCCGCCCGTTACACGCCCCGCCCATTATACACCTGCCCGTTACACACCCCGCCCATTACACACCCCGCCCGTTATACACCCGCCCGTTATACAACCCGCCCGTTATACATAGCCCATTATACACCCGCCCGTTACAAACCCCGCCCGTTATACACCCGCCCGTTATACAACCCGCCCGTTATACATCGCCCGTTATACACCTGTCTGTTACACACCCCGCCCGTTATACACCCGCCCGTTATACCACCCGCCCGTTATACATCCGCCCATTATACACCCGCCCGTTACACACCTCGCCCGTTACACACCTCGCCCGTTATACATCCCGCCCATTATACACCCGCCCGTTATACACCCCGCCCGTTATACACCCGCCCATTACACATGCCTCCCGTTATATACCCCGCCCGTTATACACCCGCCCATATTACACTCGCCCGTTTTCACCCGCCCGTTTTACACCCGTCCGTTATACACCCCGCCCGTTTTCACCCACCCGTTTTACACCCGTCCGTTATACACTCCGCCCGTTATACACCCCACCCGTTACACATACGCCCGTTATACACCCCGCCCGTTATACACCCCGCCCGTTATACACCCGTCCGTTATACACCCGCCCGTTATCCACCCGCCTATTATGCACCTCGCCGTTATAGACTCGCCCGTTATACACCCGCCCGTTATACACCCGCCCGTTATACACCCACCCATTACACACCCGCCCGTTATGCACCCCGCCGTTATAGACTCGCCCGTTATACACTCACCCATTACACACCCGCCCGTTACACACCCCGCCCGTTACACACCCCGCCCGTTACACACCCGTCCGTTATACACCCCACCTGTTGTACAACTGCCCATTATACACCCCACCTGTTGTACAACTGCCCATTATACACCTGCCCAGTAGTCATCCTGCCCGTTGTGCACCCCGCCCGTTACACACCCCGCCCGTTATACACCCGCCCATTATACACCCCACCTGTTGTACAACTGCCCATTATACACCTGCCCAGTAGTCATCCTGCCCGTTGTGCACCCGCCCGTTAGACACCCTGCCCGTTACACACTCTGCCTGTTTTTCTTACCATTGAAGTCAACCCGCATCCAGTAGTTTTCCGCGTCTGCCGAAAGTGAAGATTAGCCCCACAGATTATTGCTCCATCCATTCATGTCCTTGGTGTTGGGCTAACACAAACTAGGCCACAGACCAGAAGCTAATAAAACAGTCCCCTGAAAGGAGGTTCCCTTTACATAACTCCATACATTACATTGATTAAAAGAAGAATCAATCTAATCTGCCTAAATACAGATCAATTATTAACAAATATCGCAGTCGGCCTCTTTTGATCTTGGAAATAGATTTTGTTTTCAATTTCTATCTCTGATGAGTATTGGTTACAAGAGATCCGACAAAATCGTTGACTGTAGTGATAGTAACGATTTTACATAGGCCTGATTTTGTTGCATGGATTTAACTTCAAGCAAAGCACAAAAATTCCGAGAAAGACTAAATTAACAATCATTGATCATCCATTTTTTTAAAAAGATCTTAGTTTTATGATGTTCCTATGTTCTGTGATGCAAACAAATCTATATGTTATAACTTGTTTTGGGTACTGGCCTTAGTTAGAGTGCAAATAGGGCTTGAATGTGAAGATAAATAGAATGGACTCTATGACATTGAGCAACAGTTGTGCTACAGCTCATTTAATGAGGGCAATGTGCACGTGATAGAAACTGAGGCACGATTTTAACTCAGGGCGGGTAGAATGCGAGGCAGGCAGGAAACCCTCGCGGAGAGTCGAGCGAGAGGCCCAGGCCATTTTAACCCCTGGGCCTCAATTGAACTGTTCCGACCTGTCTCCCGCCCAAAGCCGGCAGGATTGACGTCAAAGGCCGACAGGCGGGAGCGGGAACTTGCGCTGGCGCCGGAAGCCATTGAGGTCCCAGAGGAATGGCTTCCCCGCATAAGGTTAGTGCTGGGGAGGAGTTTCCAAACCCATGCCGGTTTTTGGAGGGAGAGGGCTGGCCGGAGCTGGGAAGGTCCAGGAATTAATTGCGGGTCCTGGAGGAGAACTCATGTTCCTCCTAACCCACAAGGAATCCTCACAGAAATGTTACAAGATACTTAGCTTGGCCTCTTCTGGTAACTTTGCTGCCTTGCCGGTTTTGCTGGTGCCTTTTGTGCTGTACGGGCCTCCCCAATTTCCTAGTTAATATAGTGTTGCGGTTCTGCGGCATTCGAGTGTTAATTGGGCTTCCAGCTGTGTGGCCGGGCTGCCTCCTCAAACAATTGTTTTTATCAAGTTAAAATGGCATGAGGCGGGAATGTGGCATTAACCCCCCCCCACCCCACCCCACCCGCCCCGGGCTGCGTTAAAATTGGGGCTTAAGTGTTCCTTGAAGGCTTGAACATGGAATTTATAGAGAAAAAATATATCCTGCAGGAAAGTCACTTTGCTATTTGTCTCAGGTATTCTGGTCCTTCTGGTGACATTCAACTACAAACTCATCCAGTTCTTTGTCCAAGGAACATTTTTCCTTCAAGCTAAGGGTTTTCTGCTTTTGTTTGTGTCCCACGTATAGCCAAGTCATTACTCATTGTGATATTAGCTGATATTTTGCATGACGGAGCTCTGCTTTCTGATTGGCGCCCGTAACGCGCCTGATTTATTCTGATGAGGCCCAAGGGTTAATTTACTCCCACCAGTTGCCGTGCTGTACCGGAATCCTGCCCGGATTGGGGCACTAAGGAATTTAGGTCCCATTGGGGGAAAAATTGGGTATCACCCCGAAAATATTAGCGCCCCTCCCCCGTAAATTCAGTCGTAGCGCCCCAAGAAGGAGGTGGAGCGTCACTGGAAGCGTTCACCTCCTTATTGGGGGCGCTGCTACTCAAGTCGTGGTGCTGCATGCAGCAGCGCTGCGTCATTGTAGGCCGCCTCCCCTGATTAAAGGGGAGGGGCCTAGCGCTGCGGGGTGCCGGGCTGAGCAATCGCGGCCGGCACCCCGCATAGAAATGTGAAAGGTGGGCAGCTGCTGGCAGGCGGTCAAAATAAAAATGGCCGCTGGACACCTGCCCTTTAAGTAGCGCCGCCACACGCTACCGCCACTGCAAAACCGCCGCCTGATCCTGTCGGTCCCATAGGTCAGGGTGCGCAAGGGAAGTTTGTGGCCGGGACCGCTGAATTTTGCGGGAGGCGTTAGCGGCGCCGCACCCGGGCGCTAGCGCATTTGCCCCCAGGGGCGCTAATGAGAGTCGCAAAGCAACCCAATTTCTCCCCCATTGTGTCTTAGTTTGGGGTATATCATTCATCCCTCTCATTGGCTTTAACCTATTCATAAATTGGAATGAAAAACCTTTAAGTTAATATTAAAGTAATTTCCAGTATGCATAATTATTCATAGAACGATACAGCACAGAAGGAGACCATTCGGTCCATCGTGCCTGTGCCGGCTCTTTGAAAGAGCTTCCAATTCGTCGTCTTATGGTTTTCGTGTGCAGTTTATCACATTACATCACCGACTACCATTCTGTGAATGGAATATACATAAAGCACTTATAGTTCAATGAGCATCTGGTTGCTCTGCAAATATTATACTTTGCTGAGAAATGACAAAGGCTTTAAATGCTCTTGATTGAGAAGTCTGGAACGATTTAACTGCACTGCTGAACGAGCTGTTTAACTCCCCAGAGAAGTGTCCCAGATCTTGGGCACGTGTACAGTCAATTTAAAGTCCATTTGATAGACTCCTAGAAGGATCACAGCACACATACATGTTAAAGAAGGAAAGACATTTAAAAAGAGACTGCAGCAGCAGAAGAGAAATTCTGACAGCTGCATACTGAATATAAAGGCCATTATTTCAGGTGTATTATTTATATCACAGCACATGGCTAATGATTCTGATTCTGAAGGTGCAAGTCGATTTAGGCTCCTATATCCGATTTTAAGTAGTCCAATGTTTAGGAATGCTGATGCAGCTGCTATTTAAAAATGTTGCTCAAATTTTAATGCTCAGCCCTTAGAAGCCTTTAAAAATGCTTTTTGATTTTTTTACTCACTAAATGTGATGGTGACATCTAGTTGCAGAACATCAGTAATGCAACAGTTTTTATTTGTAGTATACTGGCAGGGGGCCCAATATGGATACTTTGGATCCTTTCTATGGTGTCAATTTGGAATACTAATTGGCTTGGATTGGATACATATGTTAATCTAATAAAAGTTAGCCTTGGCTCAGTGGTAAGACTCTCTCCTCTGAGCCAGAAGGTCATGGGTTCATAGTTCAACTCCAAAAACTTGACCACAAAGTCAAGGCTGACACTTCAGTGCAGTGCTGAGGGAGTGCTGCACGGTCGGAGGTGCCGTCTTTCGGATGAGACGTTAAACCGAGGCCCCGTCTGCCCTCTCAGGTGGATGTAAAAGATCCCATGGCACTATTCAAAGAAGTCCACCCCAGTCCAACACCGGCATCTCCGCATCATGACCACTATTCAAAGAAGAACAGGGGAGTTCTCCCAGTGTCCGAGCTAACATTGATTTCTCCTCCAACATTACTAAAACAAATTATCTGTCATTTATCTCATTGCTATTTGTGGGACCTTGCTGTTCTCAAATTGGCTCTTCCATTTCCTTACATAACAACACTGACCACATTTTGAAGGGTTATTCATTAGCTATGAAGCGTTTGTCGTGGGTTCATGAAAGGTGCTACATAAGAACATAAGAAATAGGAGCAGGAGTAGGCCATACGGCCCCACGAGCCTGCTCCGCCATTCAATAAGATCATGGCTGATCTTCTACCTCAACTCCACTTTCCCACCCGATCCCCATATCCCTTGATTCCCTTAGTGTCCAAAAACCTATCAATCGCTATCTTGAATATACACAACGACTGAGTCTCCACAGCCCTCTGCGGTAGAGAATTCCAAAGATTCACCACCCTCTGAGTGAAGAAGTTCTTCCTCATCACAGTCCTAAATGGCCGACCCCTTATTCTGAGACTGACCCCTGGTTCTAGACTCCCCAGCCAGGGGAAACATCCTCCCTGCATCTACCCTGTCAAGCCCTATAAGAATTTTGTATGTTTCAATGAGATCAACACTCATTCTTCAAAACTCCAGCGAATATCGTCCCAGAATATATATGCAAATTCTTTCTTTAATCATTAATACAATAGGTGCCATATTAGGAAGATCAGAAAGGCAACCGTTTGCCACTGTTAATATTGGCGGTGCAGTACACATTCACTCGCAGATGATTGTCCTTGCCTCACTCAGGGTAAGCTTGTTACCAGAACTTGCTGGCTTGCAGCCCATTTGTCTGTGTTTGCCATTAAATCAGCAGGACTTAATAAATCCTTACTTCTTCTCTTCTTAGGCAGTCCCTCGGAACTGAGGATGACTTGCTTCCACACTAAAAATGGGTTCTCAGGTGACTGATGAGTCCAATGCTGGACCTACAGTCTCTGTCACAGGTGGAGCAGAAGGTGGTTGAAGGGGCGGATGGGTGGGGTGCTTGGGTTGACGTGCGCTCCTTCCGCTGTTTGCACTTGGCTTCGCTTGCTCCCGGCGAAGAAACTCGAGGTGTTCAGCGCCTTCCCGGATGCTTCTCCTCCACTTTGTGTGGTCTTGGGCCAGGGATTCCCAGGTGTTGGTGGGGATGTTGCACTTGTTCAAGGAGGCTTTGAGGGTGTCCTTGAAGCGTTTCCTCTGCTCACCTGGGGCTCTCTTGCCGTGTCGGAGCTCTGAGTAGAGCGCTTGTTTTGGGAGTCTCATATCGGGCATGTGGACGATGTGGCCCGTCCATCGGAGCTGATCGAGCGTGGTCAAAGCTTCGATGCTGGGGATGTTGACCTAAGCGAGAACACTGACGTTGGTGCGCCTATCCTGCCAATGGATTTGCAGAATCTTGCGGAGGCAGCGTTGGTGGTACCTCTCCAGTGCTTTGAGGTGCCTGCTGTACATGGTCCATGTCTCTGAAGCATACAGGAGGGCGGGTATCACTGCTGCTCTGTAGACCACGAGCTTGGTGCTGGGTTTGAGGTCCTGGTCTTCAAATACTCTCTTCCTCAGGCGACCGAAGGCTGCACTGGCACACTGAAGGCGGTGTTGGACTTCGTCATCGACGTCTGCCCTTGTTGATAGTAGGTTCCCGAGGTATGGAAAGTGGTCCACGTTGTCCAAGGCCTCGTCATGGATTTTGATAATCGGGGAGCAGTACTGTGTGGCTGGGGCAGGTTGCTAGAGGACTTTTGTCTTACGGATGTTTAGTGTAAGGCCAATGCTCTTGTACGCTTCGGTGAAGTTGTTGACGATGCTTTGGAGTTCAGCCTCAGAGTGTGCGCAGATGCAAGCGTCGTCTGCGTACTGTAATTCGATGACAGAGGATGGGACGGCCTTGGATCTGGACTGGAGGCGACGGAGGTTGAACTGTTTCCTGTTTGTTCTGTAGATTAGCTCCACTCCAGCGGGGGGCGGGGGGCCTTACTGAGGGTGAGATGGAGCATTGCAACCAGGAAGATCGAGAAGAGTGTTGGTGCAATGACACAGCCTTGCTTGACCCCAGTCCATACGTGAATTGGTGGATCTGTTGGTCAGGATCACGGCTTGCATGTCATCATGAAGCAGGCGGAGGATGGTGACAAACTTTTGAGGGCAGCCGATTGACGGTTGACAGTGTCGAAGGCATTTGTGAGGTCAAAAAAGGCCATGTACAGCGGTTGGTGCTGTTCCCTGCATTTCTCTTGTAGTTGACGCGCGGTGAAGATCATGTCCATTGTGCCCCTTAGTGGGCGGAATCCGCATTGCGACTCTGGGAGGAGCTCTTCAGCCACTGGAAGAAGGCGATTGAGGAGGATTCTTGCAATGACTTTCCCTGTGGCAGACAGCAGGGAAACTCCTCTGTAATTATCGCAATCGGAGTTGTCTCCTTTCTTGAAGATGGTCACGATTATGGCGTCTCTGAGATCCCCTGGCATGCTCTCCTCCTTCCAAATAAGAGAAATGAGTTCATGTATTCGCGCCAATAGTGCTTCTCCGACGTGTTTTAGCGCCTCGGCGGGGATTACATCTGCTCCTGAGGCCTTGTTGTTTTTCAGCAACTCCTTACAGCGCGCATGAGAATCTCAGTTTTGCTGCTACAAATGTTTTGTGAAAATTGGCACCTGTGATGAATACTGCCATTTGGGTTGCATTTTTAAGCCCCAAAATTAACACTTGGGATTCATAGGGGGAAAAATTGGGTGGCGCCCATTTTGGGGCGCTATCGTAGCCAGCGCCCTGAAAAAGTTAGCGCCCCCTCCGCCGTAAATTCAGTAGCAGTGCCCCAAGCAGGAGGTGGGGCGCGACTGGAAAGTGCACCACCGCCTGTTGGGGCGCTATTACTGAATTTCGCGGTGCTACGTGCAGCAGCGCCACACGTGTCGGCACGTAGCGCCGCGTCATTGCAGGCCTCCTCCCTTGATTAAAGGTGAGTGGCCTAGCGCTGCACGCACCGGAGCCCTGCTGGACCACCGGGGAGCAGGTTGCTGTGAAAACAGCCCGGCACTTGAGGTGTGCCAGGCTGAGCGATCGCGGCCGGCACCCTGCATAAAAAAGTGAAAGGGGGCAGGTGCTGGCAGTTGGCCAACGTTAAAATGGCCGGCTGACACCTGCCCTTTAATTAGTGCCGCCACTGCTGCAAAAATGCCCCCTGACCTTGTCGGACATATCATCCGGCGATAGGTCAGGGGTCACGCAAGGGAAGTTTGCGACTGGGGCGCTGCGCCTCCGGTGATGATGTCATCACCGGCGGCGCAGCGATGTGGGGCACTACCAGCTACCGCTGCCACTAACCTCCCGCTGAATTTCGCGGGAGGCGTTAGCAGCGCCATGCCCAGGCGCTAAGGGGTTTGCGCCAACCCAATAAGAGGGGCAAACCAACCCAATTTTTCCCCCCTAAGATCCAAATATATGATCTTTGAAAGTCTTTCAAATGAAACATTAAACAAAGGCCCTGTCTGCCCTCTCAGGTGGACGTAACTGATCCCACAGAACGAGAGTCATGGGCTCGATTTTGCCAGTGTGGGTGGGCTGGGGCGTGTCAGTTGGGATTCATGTCAGGACCCTGACTCCTAAGTGAAGTGTTGAAAAATTGCGATTTTCCCCTAATTGGGCAATTGATTTCCTGCGTGTGGGAACCCCTGGCCCAATGAGTTTTTTCATACAGAAAGTCGCCTCCGATGACATCATCAGTGCTGTTGGATTTAAGACCTGCAAGCAGCCTTGATTCTTCTGGAGATTGGAAACGCTTTGGACATTGTATGAAGGACTTCATTTACCGACCACGTCCACCAGCAAGCAAAAGTGTGCACCTCGCTTTGATGAGCCCTCCCTCCAAGCTCTGGTGCAGGGAGCAAGATCTAATAAGGAGGTGCTCTTCCCTTCCTCAGGGAGAGAAAAAGCCACCACAACAGACTAAAGCTGTGTGGCTGCAAGTGGCCCAGGAGGTCAACTCCATATCAGTGAGCCGCAGAACCTGGCTGCAATGCAGGAAGAGGATTCATGATGTTCTCCGCACAGGAAAAGTGAGTATGACTTTCCCATCACCCTCAATCTGATCCCCATCGCCTCTCCTCACCAGCACTCAGCTTTGCCAACCTCTTCCTCCACATCCCACTTGACACTGACATCCCTGCACCCTTACCCATTCCCTCTCTCTCTATGGTCACATTCACTTAACTATTCGACCATGCAGCCCTCACACTCCCTATCACTCTGACGCAATGACAACAACTTACAACACACAGGGAGGGCCCTTTGTCTCCTTCTAAGCATCTATGCTATGGATTCTCTACACTCACTCCTTCATTCTCACTCAAACTCCACTTGTGTCCCTCATTGCAAGAAAAGAGAGCCCACAATAAGAGGGAAAGAGCGAGGACAGGAGGAGGGCCACCCTCAGTAGCCCAGCTCACCACCTCGGAGGAGGCGGCCCTGGAAATTGCCGGGATCGAGGAGGATTCCCAAGTGGGGGACGGACAGGCAGGTGCATCACAGCAAGCTGGTGACAGAATAGTTTGGCATCTCTCTCATTGACATTGCATGAGTGACTGATAATGATTCTGATGCTCTAACAGATTGACTTATGATCATCTGCACAATTCAATGTGCATGCAACCTTTACCTCACATCTCTAACTCTTTCCTTTACTCCCCCACAGGACCATCGAGAGCCCCCGTCCCCACTGTCCAGGAGGAAGAGCCTGAGCTTCCAGACTCCTCAGAGGAAGCTGCAACCTCTGAGGGCGCTCCATCAGCAGAATTAAGCGCACCCCGCACCAGCGCAGACACTCACACCTCGGTGGGACCTTCGGGACATAGAGTAGAGTTGTCACCTGGTGTATCACAGCTCACAAGTGAGCATCAGCAGAGGTGGAGACAGGGACAGCAGTGGAGAGTCCTCGTCGCAGTGGAGAGGACGCTCCCAGCTCGGCTCCGCTGCATGTCGACCCTGTGCCTCCGGGTCCATCCAGAAGGAGAGCGGTGCTGGAACTCCAGGAACAGGTGCAGTCTCTGGCAGGTTTTGTCTCCAGGGTTGCTGCGAGTGTGGAGTGAATGGAGGAGTCCATCGCTACCATGAGCAGAGCCTTTGTGGAGGTGTTGGCGCATGAACGCATCACCATGGAAAGGATGGCAACCTCCTTGGAAAGGATGACTACCTCCATGGTAAGGCTGGCTACCGTAGAGGAGAGGATGGCTACGTCCATGGAGGAGCTTAGTCGCCAGGGTATGGAAAACATGGTAATTGTTCAGAATAGACTGACATCTCTTGAGGAGCAATGGTCAGCTATTGAGCAAACAAACCAGACCTTCATGCAAGTCCTCTGGAGTAGGACTTCCAGTGCAGAAACGGGTCCTCATGGCCCCCCTGCAGTGCAGCAAGGTGCTGTCCAGCCACTTGCTAGCTCTGAAGTGGGGCTGACCCATGAGAGGGATGTTGGTGGCAGACAACAAGGAAGTGGGGGCTCCTCTCCAAGCGCTCACATGACCATGCCACTGCAGAGCCCTTGGTCAGAGCCCCACCAGAGTCCCCACCCAACTGAGATCGGCGTCTCAACCCCTGCACAGCCGCAGGAGCAGCAGACTGTTGCCGAGCCCTCACAGGTTCGCAACCCCAGAGGACGCCCGCCAAAGGTGTCGAGACAGGAGCAGCAAGAAAGTGAGCAAGGGGCCTCCACATCTGCTGAAGCCACAGGGGAAGCAACACGTAGGAGCACGCGTAAGAGGAAGATAATGCACAACTAGTCACAAGGGTAGTCACTTGGGTGTAATGTTGTGTTTAATTTTGAAAAGCCATCAGTTGCTTATTGTCATAAAAAATTCTGCTGGCAAACTGTTGCAGTTGTGGCGTGTATCATTTTGCTAATGGGACTACCACATTGAGGGCTGAGGGCGACTTGCAATTGTCAGTATGGTGGTCAGAGTGATAGGAATCCGCAGGTTCTTGGCCATTGTCGATGGTCTGATAAGAAGTTGCGAGGCAAAAGTGTTTGATTGTGCAGGTTAAGCAAATCTGGCCAAGATGAGTGCGTCCCTTGCATCCCGGGCAGCAATGTGGTCGCGCGCTGGCGCCTTCTGGCCTGTGCAGCTTCAGGTGGGTGAACAGCAGCTTGGCACTCCTGTTGTTGCTGCTGCTGTTGGTGGTGCTGTTGTTCATGGTTCTGCTGCTGCCACGGCTGGTCTTCGTCCGAATCTGATGTCCAGGAGGAAAGGAAATAAATGGTTCCCATGCTTCTGGTATATGCCTCAGTTGAGGAAGCGCTTAGTCAAGGTGGCGAGAGGGGTTTCCCAGGAGGTCACACTGGAGATGGGTGTCAGGCTCCAAACTTCCACAACAATGGGTATGCCTGCTAAAAGTTCCCCCAGACCTGAGACAACAAAGTTCTGCCACCTGCAAATGATGATTGATGAAAACTCCTTTTTAATGGTGGAGCTGCAGCTGTTAGTAAGCAATTCACTTGTGAGGCCGCCAGGATTCACTGGCGTGTTCCAGAGGAGACGTGCAGGACGTGGGAAAAGTGGTAAAATCAGAAAGGCCTCTCAAAATGGGATTATAGAGGCACTTAACTGGTTGTTAAGGGCCTTAAGGGCCTACCCTGCCTCTTGGAGGCGGGATGGAAAGGGGGTCAGAAAAAATGCATTTGGGAAAATTGCTCAGAGGCGGGATGGAGGCGAGATCGGGCCCGCCCGCCATTTTTTGTGATTTTACCGCCTCACACGCCTCTAATCCCGCCTTCTCGGGCCTGGCAAAATCGAGCACTAGAGTCACAACGACACAGATGGAGGCCATTCTGCCCATCGAGTCCGTGCCGGCTCTCTGTAGAGCAATCCAGTCAGTCCCATTCCCCTGCTCTATCCCCGTAGCCCTGCAAGTTTATTTCCCTCAAGTGCCTATCCAGTCTTCCCTTGAAAACATTGAGTGTCTCCGCTTCCACCACTTCCATCGGCAGCGAATTCCAGGTCCTCACCACTTGCTGCGTAACAAAGTTTTTCCTCACATCTCCCCTGTACCTCTTGCGCAAAACCTTAAATCTGTACCCCTAGTCCTTGTACCTTCAACTAGTGGGAACAGCCTTTCCCCATCTAACCTATCCAAACCCGTCATAATCTTGTACACCTCTATCAAATCACCCCACAACCTCCTTTGCTCTAATGAAAACAAATCCAGCTTCTCCAACCTGTCCTTGTAGCTAAGATGCCCCATCCCCGGAACCATTCTGGTAAATCTCCTCTGCACCCTCTCAAGGGCCTTCACATCCCTCCTAAAGTGTGGTGACCAGAACTGGACACAATACTCCAGTTGTGGCCTAACTTCTCTACTTTTGTACTCAATACCTCTATTTATGAAGCCCAAGATCCCATATGCTTTGTTAACCACTCTCTCAATATGTCCTGCCACCTTCAGGGACCTATGCACATTAACTCCCAGATCCCTCTGTCCCTGCACACTCTTTAAAACTGTGTCATTAAGTGTATATTGTCTCTCCCTGTTCCTTCTGCTAAAATGCATCACCTCACACTTCTCTGTATTAAATTCCATCTGCCACTTGTCTGCCCATTCTGCTATACTTTCTATGTCCTGTTGCAGTCGATTGATATCATCATCACTGTTTGCCATACGCCCAAGTTTGGTGTCATCAGCAAATGTAGAAATTCTACTCTGTATTCCAATATCCAGGTCATTTATATATATCAAAAAAAGCAGTGGCCCCAGCACTGACCCTTGGGGAACACCACTGTCTACCATCCTCCAGTCCGAAAAACAGCCATTTACCACAACTCGCTGTTTTCTGTCCTTAAGCAAATTCCTTATCCAAGCTGCCACTGACCCACCTATTCCATGAGCCTCAATTTTGTTAACCAGCCTTCTATGTGGTACTTTATCAAATGCCTTCCGAAAATCCATGTCGACAACATCCATTGCATTCCCTTCATCAATCCTCTCTGTTACTTCATCAAAAAATTCAATTAGATTAATGAAACACAATCTGCCTTTTACAAAACCGTGTTGGCTCTCCTTAATTAGCTTAAACCTCTCCAAGTGCTCGTTAATTTTTTCCTTGATTATTCTTTCTAAAACTTTACCCACCACTGATGTTAAACTGACCGGCCTGTAGTTACTAGGATTGTCCTTACACACTTTCTTGAACAATGGTGTCACATTTGCCACTTTCCAATCCTGAGGCACCTCCCCCGCATCTAAGCATACACAGCCTTTCTAGTACATCCTGTCTATCAATTTTCACCCCTTCCATTGCTTCTACCTTTTCCACTTCTACCAATATTTTGTCAGCATCCACCTCCTTAGTAAACACCGATAAAAAGTACTCATTGAGTATTCTAGCCTTACCCTGCGCCTCGAAGCATATATCACCTTCTTTGTCTCTGATAGGCCCCATCCCACCTCTTGTAACCCACTTACTGTTTACATGCCGGTAGAAGATTTTTGGGTTCCCTTTTATGTTAACCGTCATTCTACTCTCATATTCTCTCTTTGCCAATTTTATTTTCATCTTCACATCCCCTCTCAAGTTATTGTATTTGGTCTGGTTCTCCCTTGAAGAATTCACCTGACATGAATCATACACCCTCTTTTTGTGTTTCATCATCTTCTCTATCTCCCTCGTCATCCAAGGAGCACTTGCTTTGGTTCCCTTACCCTTTCCTCTTGTTGGAATGTGCCTAGCCTGTACTTGGAACATCTCCTCCTTAAAGATCACCCATTGTTCCGTTACAGTTTTTCCTGTCAGTCTTTTGTTCCATTTTACCCTGGCTAGATCCTTTCACATCTCATTGAAGCTACATCTATTCCAGTTTAGAAGTTCCACTCTAGATTGTTCCTTGCTTCTCTCCATTGCTAATCTAAATCTTATGATACGATGATCACTCGTACCCAAGTGTTCTCCCACAGACAATTGTTCGACCTGGCCCACCTCATTCCCCAGCACCAGATCCAGCAATGCCTCCTTCCTAGTTGGGCCAGGAACATATTGGTCAAGGAAATTCTCCTGAACACATTTCAGAAATTCCTCCCCCTCCTTTCCCTTTACCCTAGCATTATCCCAATTGATATTTGGGTAATTAAAGTCCCCCAATATCACCACTCTATAGCTCTTGCATATCTCTGTGATTTCCCTGAAGATTTGCTCCTCTACCTCCCTTTCACTATTTGGAGGCCGATAGAATACCCCCAATAGTGTGATAACACCCATTTTGCTCCTCAACTCTAACCAAATGGAATCTGTCCTTGTCCCCTCAAGAACATCCTCCCTTTCCAGCACTACAATGTCTTCCTTAATCAGCATTGCCACCCCACATTCCTTTTTTCCTTCCCTATCTTTTCTGAACACCTTGTACCCTTGAATATTAAGTGCCCAGTTTTTAAGCCACGTTTCCATTAGTGCCACAACATCATATTGCCACACGGCTAATTGTGCTTGTAGCTCACCAACCTTATTCACCACACTTTGCGCGTTTACGTACATGCATTCGAAACCCATTTTTGAATATTTTGTAGCCTTTCTTAGTCTGCACCAATCTAATATGGTACTACTACCGCCTCTAGTACTATCTTCTCCAGTACTATCCAACACACTCACTCTTTTATGCACCTTGTTCCTCTTTTCTACTCCTATATGCTGGTGCCCAACCCCCTGCCAAGTTAGTTTAAACCCTCCCTAACAACACTAACAAACCTCCCCACGAGAATATTGATCCCGGCTCTGTTGAGGTGTAACCCGTCCGGCTTGTACAGGTCCCACCTTCCCCAGAAATGGTCCCAATGCCTCAGGAATCTAAAGCCCTCCCTCCTGCACCATCTCTCCAGCCACACATTCATCTGTTCTATCCTCCTATTCTTGTACTCACTAGCACGTGGTGGCACCGGGAGAAATCCAGAGATTACTACCTTTGAGGTCCTGCTTTTTAATCTCTCTCCTAGCTCCCTAACCTCTGCCTGCAGGACCTCATCCCTCTTTCTGCCGATGTCGTTGGTACTGATATGGACAATGACCTCTGGCTGTTCACCCTCCCCCCTCAGAGTGTCCTGCAGTCGCTCAGTGACATCCTTGACCCTGGCACCAGGGAGGCAACATATCATCCTGGAGTCACGTCTACGGCCACAGAAACGCCTGTCTGCACCCCTAACTATTGAATCCCCTACCACTATTGCTCTTCCACTCTTTTTCTTCCCCCCCTGTGCAGCTGAGCCACCCGTGGTGCCGTGGAATTGACTCTGGCTGCACTCCTCAGAGGAACCATCGCTGTCACCAGTACTCAGAACAGAATACTGGTTGGAGAGCACGATGCACTCCAGGGACTCCTGCACTACCTGCCTGGTCTGCCTCTTCTGTCTGGCGGTCACCCATTCCCTCTCTGCCTGCATACTCTTAAGCTGCGAAGAAGAGCAGGGGAGTTATCCCCCGGTGTCCTGACCAATATTTATCCCTCAACCAACATCACTAAAAACAGATGATCTGGTCATTATCACATTGCTGTTTGTGGGACCTTGCTGTGCGCAAATTGGCTGTTGCATTTCCCACATTACAACAGTGACTACACTTCAAAAGTACTTGATTGGCTGTAAAGTGCTTTGGAACATCCTGAGGTCATGAAAGGCGCTATATAAATGCAAGTTCTTTCTTTTTATTTTATACTGATGGAGTGGAACAATGCAAAATGCCTATTTTGAGTTAGTTGAGTAATGAACAGAAATAAACTGCGAACAGCTTCATACTGGGCAAAGTTTGGTGCCAGACAGAGAACATCTGAATTCATGCAATAGCCTAATAAAGGGACCATTTCCCTTCAGTTGGTATAAATAGTTAAAAAAAAGTAACTAAATAGTCTAAATAGGTAAGACTTAGGGCTGAATATTGCCGGCGCTCAGAGGGCGGGTTCGGAGGTGGGTCCGCTGTCAAAATCGAAATGATTGACAGCGAGTTGGGAACCTGCTACGAACCCGCCCCCATGTAAGTTTCCAAAGTGTCGGGTCTGCAATTTCAGAGCAGACCCGACACCAAGCGGCGGGGGAGGTATTTAAGATACTCAACTGCTTGTTAAGTGCTTGTTTACTACTATTTTGCCAGCCTTTTTCTATTTTACCACATTTTTAACAGGTTTCACGTCGTTTGGAGATCACGTCAGGTAAGTAGCTCGGGTTCTCTATGTCTCCCCATTGCTGTGAATAGGTGACAGCTGCAAAGGTGGTATGAAAGCTACCATTTCACAGCTGGTCACTTTCCAATGTCAGAAGCTTGAGCCTTCAGGAGTTGGAAGACATTTTTGAGCTGTACGCAGTTTGGAAGTGTTTGGAGTAAACTCTCTATCCACTGGCACCTCCTTGGAGCAAGCTCTCTCACCATTGACAGATCGCTTCTGTCATCTCAACTTCAGCTGCCATCTCTTCCAGCAACATCGGTGCCCTTGAAAAAAATCTCACCTTGGTCCTCTGAATCCCTCCATGATCAGCCCCAACACCAGCAGCACCAGGCTCACCAGCAGCACCAACAACAGCACCAACCTGGTGCTGCACAGGACACAGGGCATCAGCACCCGACAACATTGCTACCCGGAAGGCCAGCGATGGCATCACCATGGCCACATTTACTTCACTTGACGCTGTACACCCTGGCTGCCACATGATACGCCAGGTTGACACCACCCCACACCAGCACCATAAAGCATTCCTACAATGACCAAGCCATTCCTTTCACACTCATCACCATTGTGGGGGGGCGGTGGGGGGTACCGTTATGTCTCACCATTCACTGCAACTCACTAAGACACTTCCAAAGGTGAGCACAGATCTGTCCAATAAAGCAAAGTGTTGAAAATAAAGATTTCAATGTTGAACAACACATTAACAGAAACATTACATGAACATTGCATAAAACACCCAAGTGCCTACCCTTGTGTGTTGTTAGTTGGTATGATTTCACTAGGATGAAGGTGAGTGTGAGGGGTGGCTAATGCGATGGGGAAATGATAATGTAAATAGAGAGGGATGGGTGGAGGTGCAAGATAAGTTGTTGTGAGTAAGGATGTGCCGGAGTAGGGTAGGGAAGGCAGAGTTATGGGGATGTGATGAGAGGCACATCAGGATGAGGTTGAGTGTGGCTTTGCAGTAATGTTTCATGATCTACTGAGATCATTGAAAGGTTTGCGCCACTGCAGCCTGGTACTCCTGACGACATCCCTGCTTTTGCCCTCGTGTGCAATGTGCAACCAGGCTGCGTTGCTGTCCTGGGGAGGTGTCTTCCGTCCTTGGAAGGGAAGAGAACCTCCCTGCGTGCTGTGACTCCTTCCAGAAGCATATGGAGTGAGTCAAGGGAGAGCCTGGGTGCAGCCGTGCACCTTTGTGCAATGCTTGTTAGTGTTTGCAGCACTGACAGCACAACTGTCAAAATGAATGCGGCCATGGTCCCTTTAAGGAAACCGGCTGATGACGTCATCAGGCCCGCTTCCTTTTAATTGGCTGGGGAACCCCGCAGGGTGGGCTTAACAAGCCCTATTAACGGAAAATCCTTTTCACAGAGCGGCTGCAGCCGGGAGCGGGACCGGAACCCGCCATCCACCTCTGCTGCCGCGATCCCGCCTCCGCTGGCAAAATCGCGGCCTTAGAATTGGAAAAAAAAAATTGTTCCTTTTTCACATCACTGACGTAATAAAGTTCACATTATTTTGGGTACTGGAAGCTGAGAAACTATGATCTTGATTTTAAGAAGTCCTCAACATCAGAAATACTGTGACCATGGTGGAAGACGAGATTGCCCAGATCTTGCAAAGAGAAGCAATAACTGACACACAGTGATACAATTCTATCCAAACACTGAGGCCCCAATGTTTACGGGGAGTCGTGGAGGGAGCAGGGAAGGCGGAGGAGGCGGCGGTCTTGTCCAATTTAACTGCGTCGCGTTGGGGTCACGGTTCACGTTCTCCAGGGTTTCCCACCCTCCCGAACTCCTCCCGCCCAACGTGCGGGAGTTAATAGTGAGGCTTTAGACATCGGCCCCCCTGGACCGCCAGTAGCAATAACAGCTGCATAGTCACTGAGGGAAATCTTTTCCTGTTACACTTAAATGGTTTCATTCTCTGAAGATGCTGGGAGGCATATATCTTTGCAATCTATTGTTGTCCAGCTGTTGGAAAAAGCCTCAAACCCCTGTTGAAATATGACTGCTGGATCATGGGAAAGCTGATATTTTGAGCTATTTCTGGATCAGTTATTGGTTACTGGCTGAATGTATTTAAAAATAGAAGAGGTCAACTCCCTGATGGCGCAGTAGGTTTGCAGTGTTGGTTTCATTTGCTTAAAAGATCAACCTGGTTCATTTCCTCGATTTAATTAACATTGATTCCCTAATGTGAGGAAAATGGTTTGTTCCTCGGCAAACTTTTGTACAATTGATGCAAAGCATTCATGTCCAACAGATATTTGTCATTGTATTTGTGACATATTTTTTCCTATTGTTCATTCTTACCATTTAAGTTGAAGCCCATGGAATAAAAGGGACAGTGGCAGCATGGATACGAAATTTGCTAAGTGACAGGAAACAGAGAGTAGTGGTGAACGGTTATTTTTCGGACTGGAGGAAGGTATACAGTACTGTTCCCCAGGGGTCGATTCTAGGACCACTACTTTTCATGATATATATTAATGACTTGGACTTGGGTGTACAGGGCACAATTTCAAAATTTGCAGGTGAAACAAAACTTGGAAGTATAGTGAACAGTGATGAGGATAGTGATAGACTTCAAGAAGACATAGACAGGCTGGTGGAATGGGCGGGCACGTGGCAGATGGAATTAAAGCAGAAAAGTGTGAAGGGATACATTTTGATAGGAAGAACACGGAGAGGCAACCTAAACTAAATGGTACAATCTTAAAGGGGGTGCATGAACAGAGAGACCAAGGGCTATATGTGCACAAATCGTTGAAGGTGGCAGGGCAGGTTGAGAAAGCGGTTAAAAAAGCTTACGGGATCTTGGGCGTCATAAACAGGCATTGAGTACAAAAGCAAGGAAGTTATGATGAACCTTTATAAAACACTGGTTTGGCCTCAACTGGAGTATTGTGTCCAATTCTGGGCACCGCACTTTAGGAAGGATGTGAAGGCTTTAGAGAGGGTGCAGAAAAGGTTTACAAGAATGGTTCCAGGGATGAGGGACTTCAGTTACGTGGATAGACTGGAGAAGCTGGGGTTGTTCTCCTTAGAGCAGAGAAGGTTGAGAGGAGATTTGATAGAGGTGTTCAAAATCATGAGGGGTCTAGACAGAGTAGATAGAGAGAAATTGTTCCCATTGGTGGAAGGGTCGAGAACCAGAGGACACAGATTTAAGGTGATTGGCAAAAGAACCAAATGCAACATGAGGAAAAATGTTTTACGCAGCGAGTGGTTAGGATCTGGAATGCACTGCCTGAAAGGGTGGTGAGGCAGATTCTATTGTGGCTTTAAAAAAGGGAATTGGATAAGTATCTGAAGGAAAAAAATTGCAGGGCTACGGGGAAAGGGCGGGGGAGTGGGACTAGCTGAAGTGCTCTTGCAGAGAGCCAGCATGGGCTCGAGGGGCCGAATAGCCTGTTTTTGTGCTGAAACCATTCTATGATTCTATGATTCTAAATATATATGAAGTAATGCTAAGTTTGTCTACATGTGGTCTTGGTACCTATGGGGTTCAAACGACAACAAAAACAACTTGCATTTATATAGCACCTTTAACATAGTAAAAGGTCCCAATGCTCTTCATAGGAGCGTTATTAAACAAAATTTGACACCGAGCTACATAAGGAGATATTAGGACGGAGCTTGGTCAAAGAGGCAGATTTTAAGGAGTGTTTTAAAAGAGGAGAGAGAGATAGAGAGGCGTATAGGTTTAGGGAGGGTCTCCCTCTCTCATCTCTGACCAGCAAGTCATGGCAGCTTGGCTGAGAGCATGAGATTGCTGCATGGAGAATTGGGGGAAATTAATTTTCTACTGTTCAAAGATGTAGCAGTGCATCAAAGCAATGAATCATTGGAATTGTTAGTCTCGATTCTATTATTATTAGCAACACTTAGAAACGTACACAGAATAATTGAATATGCCTTACTTCATATAATAGCTCCCACATGATTAGAAATGTGGAGAGAGAAACAGAGTTAAGGGCCGTGATTTTGCCGGTGCTCAGAGAGGCGGGTCAGAGGTTAAAGGTCCTGAACCCGCCGTCAACCTACCTCCAAACAGCTTTCCCAAGTGTCAGGTCCCTGAATTGCGAATGGACCGACACCTAGCGGCGGGAAACAGATTAAAGGCAATTACCAGCCTATTAACAGGTACTTGTCAGTAGTTTTCAGCCTGTTTTTCAATTTTCCCGCTTCTGGGTCGGGTTTCCCAATGTCCAGACACCACCCTCGGTAAGTGTGGCGTGTTGTGAGTCTGTTGTAATGTTTGTGAAAAGATGACATCTGCAGAAGTGGTGTGAAGGATGCAATGTTGCACATGGTGAGTTTCAGAGCAAAGAAAATGTTGGTTACTGCATTTTTAAAACATATACAGATTTCTTTAGCTTACAAGTTTGAAATCCAACTATATGTCCACTGCCACCTCATTGGGAGAACCTCTCTCACCAGTGACAGATTGCTTCTGTCATCTCACCTGCAGCTGCCATCTATTCCAGCATATGGAGGGAGTCAATGGAGAGCCTGGGTACAAGAGTTCACCTTTGTGCAGTGATTGTAGTGTTTTCAGCACCTTAATGCTGTCAAACACTGAGAAATCAACTGTCAAAATAAAATTGTGCATGGTCCCTTTAAGGAAACCGGCAGATGATGCATCATCAAATGATGCCATCAGACCCGCTTCCTGTTAATTGGCCGTTAAGCCCGCAGGGCAGGCTCAACAAGGTCAATCAAGGGAAAATCACGTCTGTGGTGCAGAGGCAGCTGGGGGCGGGACCGGAACCCGGAAACCAGCTGATCCGTACCCATCCCGACACCGCTGAGAAAATCGTGGCCAATGTCTCAGGTCGATGGCCTGCTGACAAAAGGTCACCGACCTGAAACGTTAACTCTGTTTCTCTCTCCATGGATGCTGCCCGACCTGCCGAGTATTTCCAGCACTTTCTGTTTTCATTTTCCTATTTCCAGCATCGGCAGTGTTTTGCTTTTGATTAGAATTGTTACGTATAGTTGGATGATTTATCTTTAAGTTGTCTTACGTGTCATTTTGCACACATTCAAACTGGGATATTGGAGTGTTCTGGACAGTAGCTTGGAAGTAGGGGCTTTGCCTGCAATCAGGCAGACAAAGCAGGGTTCCCAGTCCACATGTGAGCTGCAATAAGACATACCGTCAGGAAAATTAATGCATCAAGGCAATGGGTTGTTCTTGGAGGCTGTTTACTAATGGGCTGTCTCTGAAGTGTTATGGCTGACTCATGAATGTGTGATTAAATTGGTTTCAGTGTGGGAGGAAGATGAAACTTTATTACTTCTTGTAGCCTGAAACTAATGAATCAATTTGTATTCCTTTACAGGATGATTAAAGTCACAGGTAATCAGATATCGAGCGTATAAATTTTTAGAGGAGACGTACTCTATGCTCCTTTGACTGTTCCTTGCCATATGATAGCACATTGGATGCTCAATAAATTCAGCAAGAACTACATTTATGAATATGTGGAAAGATACTCAGCTCTTAAATGGTTACAGTTATTACATCCTAATGAAATCCAAAGAATGGAAACTCTTCTACTGTAGCACATTTAACACTGAACCTTATAAAAAATAAACGATTGTGAACCTTGATGAAGAAAATAAAGAGCTCCCACTGTGAAAGCTCGTATGTCACAGAAGTCACATATTATACTTGTTTGTCTTCTGTCTCAGTTCAATGTATTTGACATTTATTAGCATACATGTGTAACGCAGGAGTTTTCACTGCAGGACACAAGATTGCAGTCAAATGAGTTGACTTTATTAGTAAAGTGCCACATGCTGATGCACGACTTGAAGTTTGCAACTAATTGTTATGTATTTTTAATAATAATACAGCAATTGATCTTTTGTCAGACGATTGCTCCTACTGAAAAGCTGCCATTAGCAGGACTGTGTAGCAAATCAGCAAGAAAATAAATCTGCCCTGGTTACCTTACATTCTTCTAGAATTTAATTAAAATGTCTTAATTTAAAGGAAAGTTGTAAAAAAAAAGCAGTGTGGAAAAACAGGAAAATATTTAGATGGTGACGTAAGAAAACTACTAGGCACTTGGTCTAAGCGTTAAACAAAGCTTTAATCAACTGTTTTACAACATGGAGGTCTAGTTGTGTCCTTTACTAGTTCCTGTTAAGAATATCCTGCGCAAGCTGGGCCCGTGCCCGAGTATTTATACTCTCCCTGGCCAGCGCCACCCGTAGGCCACCCAGTATTATTTCATAAGTCTTTCTTTCATGAATGACAGATTCATGTCAGATGGTAGCAAATAGAATCAGATATTTTACTTTTTCTGTCTCTCTAATATAATATATGTATGTGTGGATATATATGTATATGTGTGTATGTATACGTATATATCAGATCTTCACACAGTAAGAAAATTCAACGGGATTTCTCTTCGAAATAACATACACTAGATAGAGTAGAAGAGCTTCCAGAAGCAACAATAAGAAGCATTAATTGGACTACTATTAAACATCTATTCATTCCAGTAGCATCATTTTACAGTTTGATGCTAATGCAGGAAAAGAAAGCAATGTTACCAATGTTGAAGGTTTAGTGTAGGGTTACCTTTCACCTCCCTCCAAAGGCACTCACTCATGCTGAGGTACTGTTGCGTGAATGCCAACAGCTCTCCAGTATCTCACTCGAGTGGCTGTCTACATGCGCGAACTGACAAAATGAATGCTACTGGCTGTTTAACAGGGGCGTCATAGCCAAACCTGATCCTCTCTGTGTTCTTTCACACGTGCGCAGTTTTCAGCAGGGATTACTGAATAGTGATCGAGAGCAGGAACTGACTGATTTTTTCCCCCCTCCCTAGCCTCCAGCCATGGAAGCCAATTGCAGTGCTGCTACTAGCACCCCAGTTAAGATCAACTAACTTAATACAGATCAGGGATTGAGCCTGGGTACTTCCTCATCTGCATGGGTCACTTCCATTGTTTAACCATTAAGCCGGCAGAGGAAAATCTTTTTACTTCCTAGCAGGTTCACCTTTCAGATGAGACGTTAAACCGAGACTCCGTCTGCCCTCTCAGGTGGATGTAAAAGATCCCATGGCACCATTTCGAAGGAGAACAGGGGAGTTCTCCCCGGAGTTCTGAGCAATATTTATCCCTCAACCAACATCCGTAAAACAGATTATCTAGTCATTATCACATTGCTGTTTGTGGGAGCTTGCTGTGCGCAAATTGGCTGCCACATTTCCTACATTACAACAGTGACTACACTTCAAAAAGTACTTCATTGGCTGTAAACTCGGCTGCCCGTGTCCTAACTCGCACCAAGTCCCGTTCACCCATCACCCCTGTGCTCGCTGACCTACATTGGCTCCCGGTTAAGCAACACCTCGATTTCAAAATTCTCATCCTTGTTTTCAAATCCCTCCCTGGCCTCGCCCCTCCCTATCTCTGTAATCTCCTTCAGCCCCACAACCCCCCCGAGATATCTGCACTCCTCTAATTCTGCCCTCTTGAGCATCCCTGATTATAATCGCTCAACCATTGGTGGCCGTGCCTTCAGCTGCTGAGGCCCTAAGCTCTGGAATTCCCTGCCGAAACCTCTCTGCCTCACTGCCTCTCTTTCCTCCTTTAAGACGCTCCTTAAAACCTACCTCTTTGAGCAAGCTTTTGGTCACCTGTCCTAATTTCTCCTGATGTGGCTCGATGTCAAATTTTTTTTGGTTTTATAACACTCCTGTGAAGCGCCTTGGGACGTTTTACTACGTTAAAGGCGCTATGTAAATACAAGTTGTTGTTGTTGTAAAGTGCTTTGGGACATGCTGAGGTTGTAAAAACGCTATATAAATGCGCCTTTCTTTTCTTTACATTCATTCTCTTTATTCTTGGCTCCGTTCCATACTTTCTGTATCTTTTATTGTCTATTCTTGTGAACTCTGATTGATTAAATCTTTGCCATTATGGTGCATTCCTTCTGACTCTGCCACCCTTTCTTTTTTCCCAGTATTACAGCTTTGTCCCTTTTTCCATTAGCTGGAGAACCAATTGTGCCGGGGAACTGCTGTTACAGAACTACAGTTTTAAATATAGGACAACATAAAGTAAGCATTCCCATCAAAGCTCACATTTTTTAATTACATTTTGAAACATCACTTAGTGAATTAAATTCCTTCAATGCATTAAGTCAAATGCTTTCCCTGAAGCAGTAACCTCCAAATGCAGATTGCAATAGAATCTGAAACACCAAAGGAAACAATCTCCCAACAGATTTACACAGCAAAGAGATTCAGATTCGTTTTTCAGTTGTGCTGTAAAATTTCTCTCCATACTGACTCCAAGCAAGCTCATTTTCTGTCTTGGGCTTCAGACAAATCGCTTTTTGCTCTCCCACAATTATTCTGTGCCACTTTGCAAATCAGTGCCGAATTAATGTTGTTTTAAAGGTTCACTATGATCCTAGAAACAATTTTAAGACCATGCGGGATAAATTCGGTATCGCCCCGTTTGGGGCGCAATTATCGGCCGGGCGCAAAGTTTAGCGCCTGGCGCTAATTATCGCCTCCGACTGCAAACTTGGCTTCTATCGCTCCTGGAGGTGATTGGAGCGCTAAATCAGACGCTACACACCTCTCTTAAGGCGCTAACGCCGAGGAGCGAGGCGCTACCTCAGAGCGCTGGCGAAGCTCAGGTGATGTCAGTTAGCCATGGAACACAGACACACTGGCGCCGGCCAGTTCTTAAAGGGGAGGGTCGATCTTGCTCTCCATCCACACCCTGCTCATTGCAGCCTTGAATCTCGGCCTGGACAGACCTGTACTTCAATTCTGCTGGAAAGAACAATGGAGAGGCCCAGGGAAAGAGCTCAGAGTGCAGCCCCCAAAGTCTCTTCTAAATCGATGCAAGGAAGGTCAAATCAAAATGAACCTGCAAAGTGCTGCTCAGTACCCAAAACTCCTTCACACAGCATTGAATCTCTCCAGAAGTCTCTCTCTCTCTCTCAGAATGCATGGTACAAAAAAAGGCAGGAAGTGGCCGCCTTTAAATAGTGCTCCCCCAGTCCCTTCCCGACTGAAAAATGTTCCCCTCTACCTGTCGTTGCTAGCGGCAGGCGGAAAGGCAGGGGGCGCCACTCAATATCCCGGGTGCTAATCAACCAAATTTTTCCCCCCATGTCTTTAATCAGGTGATAGTCAAGTGATGCATCATGAGCACCCACCCAACCATCTGTATTTAGACACCGCGTCACCTTAACTTACATTATGTGGGTGAGTTCCTGAATCATTTGAGCTTGAATGAGATTTAAAGGATTTTTTTTATCCTGTTTGTGCCGGCTGGGGTAGGGGGGTCGGGGGGGGATTCTGCTATGAGTTACCGCCTGTTTAGACATCACCCCTGTGCTCGCTGGCCTACATTGGCTCCTGGCTAAGCAAGGCCTTGATTTTAAAATTCTCATCCTTGTTGTCAAATCCCTCCATGGGCTCTCCCCTCCCTATCTCTATAATCTCCTACAGCTCCACAACCCTCCTATATATCTGCGCTCCTCTAATTCTGGCCTCTTGAGCATCCCTGATTTCAATCGCTCAACTTTTGGTGGCCGTGCCTTCTGTTGCCTAGGCACTAAGCTCTGGAATTCCCTGCCTAAACCTCTCCGCCTCTCAACCTCCCTTTCCTCCTTAAGACGCTCCTTAAAACCTACCTCGTTGACCAAGCTTTTGGTCAACTGACCTAATATTTCCTTATGTGGCTCAGTGCCAAATTTTGCCCCAAAAAAACAGACCCGCATTCTCCCCCAAAAAAACGCCAGTCTTCTTTAAGACTTCCCAGAAATGCTTACGACCCGATGTAAATGGAGTCAATAGGACGTGGCCAATTCCTCCAACACATACCCCTCCGTTTCCATCCCCCAAAAATTAACAGTCATAAATGTGGTGGTAGAGGCTACAGAAGATATCCCTGAGACAGATACAGCTTGGAGGCGTTTGGAGGATACAGCCATATGCACTCATACTGAAGATTGCTGTTTCTTTGCCTGCATAGTATTCCTTAAAGTGCTTCGCTGGATGAGTCAGGACTTGCGTTGCTACTTTTATTCTGCTTAAACTATCGCTTTGCACTCTGGACACAGAGACCGAGAGAATCGACTTGGTGCCCAAAGCGGGCGCAAAGTCAGCTGCAGGTCTCTTTTTTTTAAATTTGTTCATGGGATGTGGGCGTCGCTGGCAAGACCAGCATTTATTGCCTCTCCCTAATTGCCCTCGAGAAGGTGGTGGTGAGCTGCCTTCTTGAACCGCTGCAGTCCGTGTGGTGAAGGTGCTCCCACAGTGCTGTTAGGTAGGGAGTTCCAGGATTTTGACCCAGCGACGATGAAGGAACGGCAATATACTTCCAAGTCAGGATGGTGTGTGACTGGAAGGGGAACTTGGAGGTGGTGGTGTTCCCATGCACCAGCTGCCCTTCTCCTTCTAGGTGGTAGAGGTCACGGGTTTGGGAGGTGCTGCGAAGAAGCCTTGGCGAGTTGCTGCAGTGCATCGTGAAGATGGTACACACTGCAACCACGGTGGTGGAGGGAGTGAATGTTTAAGGTGGATGGGGTGCCAAACAAGCGGGCTGCTTTGACCTAGATGGTGTCGAGCTTCTTGAGTGTTGTTGGAGCTGCACTGATCCAGGCAAGTGGACAAGACAACCTACGGCATGCGGCCGGCCAATTGCGGGCAGCAAACGCTCAGTCCACTGCAGCTGTGCGGGCGGGGAGAGTGAGATACAGGCCAGCTCTCCCATGGCAGGTCGGATCTGTGGGGATGGGGCGGGGGGGGTGGTGGTGAGAAGCGATTCCGAGAGGGAGGGGTTGCAAAGGCACCGGCAGCGAGCCGAAGATTTTTTGTGGGCCCAGGAGGACCACTTCTGCTTCTTCCAAACCCACATTTTTTCGACTTTTTTTTGAACTGCCTCCAACATTCCCAAATAATTATTCTTGGGAAGACTGGGCCCCCAAGATCTGATTTTCTGGGGGGTGGGATTCTCAGCTGAAGGCTGTCCGTCTCTTCCCCTTTCTTTCGGATGAGACGTTAAACCAAGGCCCCATCTGCTCTCTGAGGTGGACGTAAAAGATCCCATGGCACTATTTCGAAGAAGAGCACAGGAGTTCTCCCCAGTGTCCTGGCCAATATTTATACCTCAATCAACATAACAAAAACAGATTATCTGGTCATTATCACATTGCTGTTTGTGGGAGCTTGCTGTGCGCAAATTGTCTGCTGCGTTTCCTACATTACAACAGTGACTACATTGGCTGTAAAGCGCTTTGGGACATCTGGTGGTCGTGAAAGGCGCTATATAAATTTAAGTCTTTCTTTCTTTCTCCCTGTGTTCCACTCCCAGGTCCTCATTCTCACTAGTGCTCAGTGCTTCACTTCATTTTAGTTTTAATTAGGTTATGCATATAATAGATTGACTACATGTTGTAGGACCTGGCAAACAATTTACCTCCTACTTGTCCCTTGTGGGTTCCTAGATCAACTCACTAGTGGGATATAAATTATATCCTACAGCTCTTTAACTCCTGATACAACACAGAGGATCCTCTAGGTAGGAAATATTTTTTCATTTATCATACACAGATATAAGGATTTGGGCAAGAGATACAGGGGGATGTGAGGAAAAACTTTTTTACGCAGCGAGTGGTGATGACCTGGAACTCGCTGCCGACGGAAGTGGTGAAAGCGGAGACATTCAATGTTTTCAAGGGGAGACTGGATAGGCACTTGAGGGAAATAAACTTGCAGGGCTACGGGGATAGAGCGGGGGAATGGGACTGACTGGATTGCTCTACAGAGAGCCGGCACGGACTCGATGGGCCGAATGGCCTCCTTCTGTGCCATTATGACTCTACGACTTTCAATTATCATGCATTATCCTATTGAATGAATCCTAGATTTATTTGCATGCCGTAGGTTGTCTTGTTAATTCCACAGGGGGAAAAAAAATAACTGCATTAATGTGGAAGATGTATTTAATGTAAATTGAGTTTCACACTCAAAGCACTGGAGCAAATCAATTTCCTACGCTGTGGTGACATGACAGAGCGTTCACCCTTGAATAAAACATACCATTGGTTTTTAAACAAGTGACATATACTAAGAATTTTCCAAGGACATGATTCAAGAGTATGATTACACTGTATTTTTCATAGGTTTAGCAGTGCCGTGATGAATTTAAATTGGGAACCAATGTTGTGTAAGCGCAGCATATATCCGTGAGCAATAGTCGTTTTAACAAGTGGTTTATAACATTTTGCGTGGATGCCTTTGAATAAAGCAAGAATGAGGAAAACCTTTCTCTTTATTGACTTTTGTGAAATATCAAGTGAACAGGGATTCCTACTTCGAAGTATTTTCTTTTTCTTTGGATATAGCACACGTGGGAGTAGATAACTTGTTGTGAAGGATGGAGATGATTCGTCACGCTGCTTTACTGGTCATCGTGATTTCTTATCCTAATCTCTCAACTTTAACTCAAGGCCAGTTTTGGTGCGAGTGATCAGTGGTGTGAGGTGGAAACTTTCCCGCTGCTCCTCCTGGCCTCATTTAAATCCCACTGGCCGACTTCTCACCCATTCTAGGCAGTTAGTCCAGTCTTACCTCATTACTCAGGCCGCTGACACTGGGGATTACCCTACTAGATCTTCTCTGCACTCCCTTGAATGCTTGAAAGTTTCTCTTATTTCTTGAAGACAAGAACTGGATGCGATAATCAAGGTGCGATCTGACCAGAGCATCACAAATTTTGATCATTACCTCCTAAATAAGAGAAAGGACTTGCATTCATAGAGTGCCTTTCACAACCTCAGTGCGTTCCAAATGCTTCCCAGCTAGTGAAGTCACTGTAGTAATGTCAGGAAATGTGACAGCCAACAGCAAAGTCTCACAAACAGTCATGAGATGAATGAACAATGAATCTGTTTTAATGATGTTGGTTAAGGCATAAACATTGGCCAGGACACTGGGAAAAGGCCCCTGCTCCCCTTGAAATAGTGGCCTCAGCACTCCCTCAGTACTGCACTGAAATTTCAGCCTGGATTTTGTACTCTGCATTGGGGCTTGAACCAATGACCTTCTTACTCAGAGGCGAGAATGGTATCACTGAGGCATGGCTGACAAAAATGGATGCCAAGCCAAAGATTGAGATATTCAGAGGGATGACCAAAAGCTTCACCTTAAAGGCAGAGAGGGAGGTGGAGAGACAGAGAGATTTGTGGAAGAAATTCCAGAGCGTGGGACCTAAATGGCTGAAGGCACAACCGCTAGTGATTGACCAAAGGGAGGGTGAATTTACAAGAGGTCAGAGGAACAGAGAGTTCTGGAGGCTTGTAGGGCTGAAGAAAGTTACAGATATAGGGAGGCGTGAGGCCATGAAGGGAGTTAAGCACAAGGATGAGAATTTTAAATGTGAGGCATTGGGGACTGGAGTCCAATGTCAGTCAGCTTGTACAGACATGATGAGACTTGGTGCAGGAGAGGATATGGGCAACAGAGATTTGGATGAGCTGATGGAAGTCCAGCCAAGAGACCAGTGGAATAGTCAAGTCTGTAGATGACAATGGCATGGGTGAGGGTTTCAGTAGCAGAGGGACTGAGGCAGGGGCTTAGATGGGTGATGTTACAGAGGTCTTTGTGATAGAGAGGATATGGGTCAGAAGCTCAGCTCAGGGCTATATTGGATACAGAAATTGTGAGCAGTCCGGTTCAACCTGACGCAGTGGCCAGGGAAGGGGATGGAATCAGTTGCAAGGGTACAGAGATAGTGGCGAAGGCCAAAGACGACAGCTTTGATCTTCCTAATATTCAACTGGAGGAAATTGTGGCTCATCCAGGACTGGATGTTGGACAAGCAGCTTGACAACAGCGAGGCAGTGCAGGGATCGGGATGTGGGGTGCAGAGTAAAGCTGGGAGTCGCCAGCGTGCATGTGGAAGCTGAGCCCCTGTCTTCGGAAGATGTTGCCAATGGGCAGCGTGTAGATGAGGAAGAGGAGGGGGCCAAGCAATAAATCTTTGGGGGATTCCAGAGGTAACAGTACAGGGGTGGGAAGAGAAGCCATTCCCGGAGATGCTCTGGCTACAGTGTTCTATAAAGCACTCTGAGGAATATATTTGTATGTGGCGAGTGCGACAGAAATGTAAATTTTGTTGAAAAAATTTTGATTGAATGACTTGAATAAGCCGATTAAGGATTCTATCTGGTAACATCACTAGATAATATTCAGAGCTAATTTATGCTGACTTGTAGTGCTCCAGTTAGCATTAGAATCCAAGTTAATTGTATTATTTTTACAGTGGCTGTTGTGTAGCTCAGATACTGTAGCATTGCTTCATGGGGACAATCTTACAGGGAGGGAAACTCACCAATGGAGTACGCAAAGCAGCAAATTGGACCTCCTGTGAGATAAGACTATAGGCAAAAGCTTTTACTTAAAAGAGTCAAGAAATTGTGAAAATATGTAAACATACAAAACAGATGAAAATAATGGACAGGAAAAGACCAGCTGGTCCATCAAGCCTGCCTGACTTACATCGTCATGATGTGGTTCGCATCAAGATTCCCAACAAACCCCCTTCCACCCTCCAGCAGCCATGTAATCTCCTGGGAGGGGTAACAATGCAATGCCATTTAGGGAGGGAAAAATATCTGGTAAATTATTCTCCAACCTCCTAAGGTGATCAAAACTAGTCCAGGAGACCACATTGACCATGACTTATATTAGTTAGTATCTCACCCTGCCTTTTGTAAGTCGAGGTTTCCGCCCCAGTCAGGAACTGGTCGAGCTCTCTTTTGAAGGTAAGCAACAAATCCGCACTCACTGCAGGAGCTGGCAACTTGTTCCATCGGCCTACAATCCTCTGGGAAAAGAAGAACCACTTGACATCTAACCTATTTCTACCCTTGGCGTAACCTATACACCTGACCCCTCCTGGTTCTTCAAAACCTATCTTGTTGAAATTTTCTATCTATACGAACACCGTCCAATCTAATCGAGAAGCTGTCAATATTTGAATCCGCAGCCCCCATGTACAATTACCCCATCACTTCTTACATAATCTTCTGATTTATGCAGCTGCGCAACATATCTGGCTCGGTGTCAAATTGAAAAGACTCCTGTGAAGTGCCGTGGGCATCTCTGATTTACTACGTCAAAGATGCTGCATAAATTCAAGTTGTTGTTGTTGTAATGCTGTTTCTTGAATCACCAATTCCAATATTTGGATTTCTTAATCGTGCCATGAGTGCTGATTTATGGTGACCGAATAAGTCAAATCCCATTTTTATTACCTGGGATTCCAAGGCTGGAATTTTCTGGGAGTCAGCGGGTGGGATTGGTGGCGGGTCGGGTGGGAAAGTGGGTTTATTTTGACAGCGGGTCGGGAACCCACTGTCAACCCGCCACCACGTGCCTTTCCCAATATCGGGTCTGTCAGCGCTGAGCAGACCTGACACGCAGTGGCAGGGGAACCAATTAAGCTGATTATTGCCTTGTTGAGAGATCATTAAGAATACATTTTACCTTACCTTTTCACTTAACTGCTCGGGATCATGTCTGTTACGGTGAGGCGGGAGGTTTTTTTTATTCGCTTATGGGATCTGGGCGTCGCTGGCAAGGCCAGCATTTATTGCCCATCCCTTGAATGGCCATTGAATCAGCTGATTACTTGACAGCTTGAAATGTGCTATAAAAGCTCCCACCTGACAGATCATCACTTTCCTAAGCCACAAGCTGTTACTCAGTCCATTTCCAGCACAGATTCTGCAGGCTTTCCACGTTCCACTCTCCATCCAGTATCACCTCTTTGGAAGAACTCTCTCACCATTGACAACGCTTCTGTCATCTCTACTTCACCTGCCATCTATTCCATCAACATGGGTGCCCTTTATACTCTCTCACCTTGGTCCTCAGAATCCGACCACGATCAGCCCCAACACCAGCAGCACCAGGCACACCAGCAGCACCAACATCAACACCAATCTTCTCCGCAATCACCTGATGCTGCACAGGACACAGGGCATCAGCACCCGAGCACATTGCTGCCCAAGAGGCCAGGGATGGCCTCACCATGGCCAGATTTACTTCACTTGACGCTGTACACCCTGGCTGCCACATGATGTGCCAGGTTAGCACCACCCCACACCAACACCATAAAGCATCCCTACAATGTCCAAGCCATTACTTTCACGCTCACCACCAATGTGGGGCGGTGGTACCATTCACTGGAATTCACTAAGCCACTTCCAAAAGTGCATACAAATCTGTCCAAGAACGCAAAGGGGGAAAAATTCGTCCCCTTAGCGCCTCCCATTAGCACCAGTAGATGGCGCTAATGGGGCGCTAGACCAGCATCGCCGGGGCGAGGCAAATCAAGCGCTGCAGGGCAAATCCGGCCCCCCCCCCACACCCCCCATAGCACCGCCAGTAAGAGTTATCGCCGGGAATGTCAATGCCAGGTAAATCGTGATGTCAGTGAGTGTGGAACGCTCACTGACTGCCCGATTTACAAAATTGATTCTCGCCACTTACCTCACCGTCTAGAATAAACACTGATAGGGAGAGCTGGCGTGCAGCACCAGGAAGCAAAGCTCTAGGGACTTTATTTAAAGGGATCATCAGTAATCACTCGCAGCTGTCAGGTTAGTGCAGTTTATGTGGCTTTTTGTTACTTTCACCCACTGCAACAGTTTCATTTAGTAATTTCAAGGTTCTTTTGTATCAGGACTCTTCTGGCAACTAAAAAGTAGTTACATTTATTCTTCAAAGATTCAAACTGCTACTCTTGGTAGCATTAATGGGGGCTGTTCTGGCATACCCCCTTGCCCTCCAGGATCTACATCGGAGGGAGCGTAGGCAACGAGAAATACGGGAACATGTGTGTAGAGGGAGGAGGAGGGCCGTCAGGGCTCTCACTAGGCGGACTTACCCTCCGAGGGTATTCCGAAAGCACTTCTCTTATCTTCAATTAAGCGAGGAGCAATGTATTAGAAGGCTTCACTTCACTAAGGAGGTGGTCACAGAACTCTGCCACCTCCTGCAACCAGACCTCTAGCCTCAGACCAGGGCGACCACAGCTCTCCCAGTGGCAGACAAGGTCACTGTGGCACTCAATTTCTTCACCAGCGGATCCTTCCAGTCTGCCACAGGAGACATAGCTAACATCTCACAGTTCGCCGTCCATCGCTGCATCCGGGAGGTCACTGAGGCTCTCTACAGCAGGAGAAGGGACTACATTGGCTTCCCAATTACCAGAGAGAAGCAGGACGAGTGTGCATGTGGCTTTGCCAGGATAGTGGGATTCCCCATGGTGCAAGGTGCCATCGACTACACCCATGTGGCTTTGCGTGCACCACATAACAATCCTGAGATCTTCCATAACCGCAAAGGCTACAACTCACTTAACGTGCAGTTGGTATGCCACCACACACAGCGAATCCTTAATGTCAATGCCCGCTATCCTGGCAGCAGGCACGATGCCTTCATCCTGCGCCAGACCGGTGTGCCAGCACTCTTCCAGCCACCACGCCAAGCTCGAGGGTGGCTGCTCGGAGACAAGGGCTATCCGCTCTCCACCTGGCTCATGACTCCCCTCCGCAAACCCAACACTCGCGCCCAACACTCATATAATCAGAGCCATGCTGCCACCAGGAACATCATCGAGCAGACCATCGGCTTATTGAAGCAACGGTTCCGCTGCCTTGACTGCTCGGGAGGAGCCCTCCAGTACTCGCCAGAGTGGGTGTCCTATTTCATGGTGGTCTGCTGCACGCTCCACAACTTGACCATCATGAGGACACAGCCCTTGCCAGCAGGGATTGCGGGACCACCTCAGGAGGAGGACGAGGTGGAGGAGGAAGAGGAGGAAGGGAGGAGGCAGAGAGACAATCGGCCTTCTGGACAGGCTGTCCGTAACCGGCTCATCAGACTCCGATTCACGTGAATGAAACCCCAGATCCCCGTTGCTCACCACATCCCCATCATACAATCCCTGTCTCATGGCATATCACAGTGTCCTCCTGGGCACAAAGGTGAAATGAGAGAGACCACAAAATATTCCAAAGAACATTAATAAATTTATCTATAAACATATCACACATATCACATGAATTTTAATTACTAATGACCCTTGTGCCTGCCATAGTTGAATAGCTGTCATTGTGTGCAAGGTGTGAGATGTGGGTGTGAGTGTTGCTAGGTAGAGATTGTTGGTGGGTGAGTGCTGCGGGTATGGTGCTTTGGTCAGTGTGTGAAGATTCTGGTTCAGATGGTGGTATGTAGCATTTGTTGACGCATTCGCTTACCTTGACCACTCAAGTGAGGTCGTTAATTTCTTCCTGCACTGTGTGTGAGTCCTGGGGATGACAGTGCTCCCCGAGACATGCTCCACTTGGTGTGGAAGACTTGTGGTGAGGGCCTCATACCACTTGCCCGGTAGAGCACTGCCCTCCATTTCTCCACAGCGAAAACAAAAGCCTCCAATGCTTCATCGGAGTATCTGTGGGCTCTCTCCCTGGGGCGTGGACCTGCCATGAGCACACCTGGTTCTCTGGTTCTCTGCTTCTGCAGACTGCAGGAAGATATCAATGGACTGGTCAGGTGGGCAGAACAGTGACAAATGGAATTCAATCTGGAGAAGTGTGAAGTAATGCATTTGGGGAGGGCTAACAAGGCAAGAGAATACATTATAAATGGTAGGACACTGAGAAGTGCAGAAGATCAAAGGGACCTTGGAGTGCATGTCCACAGATCCCTGAAGGTAGCAGGACAGGTAGATAAGGTGGTTAAGAAGTCATATGGGATACTTGCCTTTATTAGCCGAGGCACAGAATATAAGAGCAGGGAGGTTATGCTTGAACTGTATAAAACATTAGTTAGGCCACAGCTAGAATACTGCGTGCAGTTCTGGTCACCACATTACAGGAAGGATGTGATTGCACTAGCGGGGGTGCAGTGGAGATTTACGAGGATGTTGCCTGGACTGGGGAATTTTAGCAATGAGGAAAGATTGGAATAGGCTGGGGTTGTTTACCTTGGAACAGAGGAGGCTGAGGGGAGACCTAATTGAGGTGTATAAAATTATGAGGGGCCTAGATAGAGTGGATAGGAAGGACCTATTTCCCTTAGCAGAAGGGTCAACAACCAGGGGGCATAGATTTAAAGTATTTTGGTTGGAGGTTTAGAGGAGATTTGAGGAGAAATGTTTTCACCCAGAGGGTGGTGGGGGTCTGGAACTCACTGCCTGAAAGGGTGGTAGAGGCAGAGACCCTCATCACATTTAAAAAGTACTTGGATATGCACTTGAAGTGCCATAACCTACAAGGCTACGGACCAAGTGCTGGAAAATGGGATTAGGTTGGATAACTCTTTGTCGGCTGGCATGGACAAGATGGGCCAAATGGCCTCCTTCTGTGCTGCATGCTTCTATGCTTCTATGCTTGCTGAGGCAGCTGCACAGCCAGCAATGCTGAGAATGAGGTGCTGCAGCATCAATGAACCTCCCCTTTAAGTAGTGAAAAAAGCCTGTGGGAATGATGAGTTGTGATTAGACTGCACTCGCTATTGGTACACGCTTTAAGTGTAACACCAATGAGCTTGGGTTTTAAGATGTGATTTAGGACTCCAATCATTTTATTGAGCAGTGAGGACGAATTTTGCATGCGGTCTAAAGCATTTGCGCCTGGCGCTAATTCTCCAACTTTTCTACTGATACTGCCCATTCCTTGGCTATAACAAATTTCTAGCCCCTAAGGTGTTAAAAATAAAGGTTTCAATGTTTGACAGCAGATTAACAGAAACTTTACATGAACATTGGATAGAAAACCCAAGTGGCTACACTTGTGTGTTGTTTGTTGGTATGATTGCATGAGGATGAGGGTGAGTGTGAGGGGTGGCTAATGAGATGGGGATGTGATTATGTGGATAGAGAGAGAGGAATGGGTGTACATGCAAGGTAAGTTGGTGTGAGTAACAACAACAACAACAACAACTTGTATTTATATAGTGCCTTTAACGCAGTATAGCGTCCCAAGGCGCTTCACAGGAGTACTATAAGATAAAAAGGATGTGCAGGAGTAGGGTAGGGAAGGCAGAGTGATGGGGATGTGATGAGAGGCACAGCAGGATGAAGGTGAGTGTGGCTTTGTACTAACATTTAGTGATCTAATGAGATCATTGAAAGGTTTGCACCACTGCACCCAGGTCCTCCTGACGACATCCCTGCTTGTGCCCTCCTATGCAATGTGGAACCAGGCTGTGTTGGTCTCCTGGGGAGGTCTCTTCTGCCCATGGGAAGGGAAGAGAACCTCCCTGCATGCTCTGACTCCCTCCATAAGCATATGGAGGGAGTCATGGGAGAACCTCGGTGCAGCCCTGCACCTCTGTGCAGTGCTTGTCGGTGTTTGCAGTACCTCAATGCTGTCGAACACTGACAGCACAAATCTCAAATTAAAGTTGGTCATGGTCCCTTTAAGGAAACCGGCTGATGACGCATCATGAAATGACATCACCAGACCTGCTTCCTCTAATTGGCCCGGGAAACGCGCTGGGCGGGCTTAACAAGCCCCATCAACAGAAAGTCATTTCACAGAGCGGGATGGAGCCAGCAGCGGGGTCAGGACCCGCCACCGACATCGCCTGCCCAAGACCCGCCGAGGTAAGTAAAATCGTGGCCTGTGAGTTTTGAAGATTGTATTTTATGAGTATGTCTGTTTTTCCATGGAAATTATGAACCAATAGTCTTGGCCTTTAGTTGTAGAGGGAGCTTAAGGTGAGCTATCAGTAAATCCACTGGCTCAGTGCTGTAGTTCTTTCTCTGATTCAGACCCATTTCTAGATCAGCTGGCTGCTGGGAGTGTGAGACTGATGAATTTACGCTACAATAACAACAACTTGAATTTATATAGCGCCTTTAATATAGTAAAACCTCCCAAGACGCTTCACAGGAGTGTTATAAAACAAAATTTGACACCGAGCCACATAAGGAGAAATTAGGGCAGGTGACCAAAAGCCTGGTCAAAGAGGTAGGTTTTAAAGGAGGAAAGAGAAGCAGAGAGGGTTAGACAGGGAATTCCAGAGCTTAGGGCCGAGGCAACAGAAGGCTCGGCCACCAATGGTTGAGCGATTAAAATCAGGAATGCTCAAGAGGCCAGAATTAGAGGAGCACTGATATCTTGGGGGGATTGTGGGGCTGGAGGAGATTTCAGAGATAGGGAGGGGCGAGGCCATGGAGGGATTTGAAAACAAGGAGGAGAATTTTAAAATCGAGGCTATAATGGATAACTGTCACTGCGCTCATGTCTGAACTCTGGAAGTATCTAAAATCAAAAAATTATAAAAGGATGGGGCAGAGTAGAACAAACACTCACTGAGCCTTGCATTTAAAACAAGGATGTTATCTGGGAACTGATGTTTACTCCAGTCATTAAAGAGCACTGCAAGAGCTGAAGGTGACCGTGAAGAAGTCCATTACTCACATCTGTGAGGTTGTGCATGACTGTATAACAGAACAACAGTCTAGCATAGAGTGCGTGATAACTTCAGTGTTCAGCTTCAATGGTGCCTCCAGTGAAGAATTCCTAAGCACCAGTGGAATAGTTCTCTTAAAGGCTGAGGCTGCTGCTATAGAGAGAGGCCTTGTTCTCCAATCCGTATAAGGCTGTTTGGCTTCAATTTGCTAGGGGATCATAGAATCATACAGCACAGAAGGAGGCCATTTGGCCCATCATGTCTGTGCCAGCTCTTTGAAAGAGCTCTCCAATTAGTCCCACTCCCCCGCTTTTCCCCATAGCCCTGCAAAAACTCCTTTTCAAGTATATATCCAATTCACTTTTGAAAGTTACTATTGAATCTGCTTCCACCACCTTCTCAGGCAGTGCATTCCAGATCATTACCTCTCGCTGCATAAAAGAATTCTTCTAATTTCCCCCCTGGATTTTTTTCCCATTATCTTAAACCTGTTTCCCTTGGTTACCGACCCTCCTGCTGGTGGAAACAGTTTCTCCCTAACTATTCTATCAAAGCCCCTCATAATTTTGAACACCTCTATTAAATCTCCCTTTAATGTTCTCTGCTCTAAGGGGAACAAACCCAGCTTCTCTAGTCTCTCCACATAACTGAAGTCCCTCATCCCTGGTACCATTCTGGTAAATCTCCTCTGCACCCTCAATCCCAGCTTCGCTATACTTCGCACTGCTGCATTTGTCTGAATAGAGGAATCATAGATGTTGGTCACATGGCCAAGGAAGTGGCCTGAATATGGTCAGGAAGTGAAGTAAATTGTGTTGCAGTGATGTTACACCCTTTGAAGCTATGACTGTGTCAAGGGTGTCATTTGTAAGTTGCACTTTGAATGTGAGCCCTGCTGGAGTATTGGGATGCAAGTATAAGCAATGAAAGAGCTCTGTTTCTCTCTCCACGATGCTGCTTGGCCTGCTGAGTTTTCCAGCGTTTTCTGTTGTTATTTTGGATTTCCAGCATCCGCAGTATTTTGCTATCGTAAAGAGCTGTAAGGTTGTGTTTGGATTTAGCATTGGCCAGCACTAAATGTGAAACCAATCAACAGGCAACAGTTTATGGCATGAATACTTGGGACATCAACCTGGTAAATGGTACTGTTGGGCACTCTTACCACGTCAGTCAGCTTCTTTAAGGTGTGCCATCTTCTCCACAGCACTTTCCAGATGCTGTGGGTACTGCACACAGCATTAAATATAAGACAGATGCTAATAAATCCTATAGGGAATTAAGGAAACACTTCTTCACCTAGAGAGTGGTTAGAATGTGGAACTCACTACCACATGGAGTAGTTGAGGCGAATACCATAGATGCATTTATGGGGAAGCTAGGTAAGTACATGAGGGAGAAAAGAATAGAAGGTTATGCTGATGGGGTTAGATAAAGTAGATTGGGAGGAGGCTCATGTGGAGCATAAACACCAGCATAGACCAGATGGGCTGAGTGGCCTGATTCTGTGCTGCAATTTCTATGTAAACTGGTTCGCTACCTCCTGCCATGTCTGCTGCAATGCTGCTTCCCTCTTAGAGAGAGGACCATGGAGTGACAAATGTGGAAACCTTCATCAATACTACTTCATACAATAGCATCTCCAGTTTAGCAATCATCAAACGAACAGGATTTGGTTATGTCGCTGCTCCACAGACTCCATTTCTCATCTCCCCATATTTATTTTCTTTACCAGTCACTTGTGTTGCCCATTACCACTGTTTTTAAGGCTGAAACATACTTTTTACAAATTTACAGCCTTTGTAAAGGCTTCTGCAACTTTCCCCCCAATGTGGCCATCTACCTTCTAATTGCTGTATCCCTTTAAAATGTAGCTACTCTAAACATTTGGATCTAAAAACAGTTTCATTTTCAGTAGTCCTTGGCAGCCAGTCCTAATACAATGGCAGGATGAGCACACTGTCCACAAAACAATCCAACACGTTGCAATCATGTGAATTCAGTTGATGGGTTCCTTACTTATAGTTCAAGAAATCATTAATAACTTTCCAATCAAAAGATTAAGATGTCAGAATGCTTCATTCCCTTCAAAGAGGCGCAATATTTCCAGACCCTGTGCCACCAGCTGAGCCTCACACACAGCGGGATGCCTATCATAAAATTCCAGCTGCATAGTCCCAAATTTTCCTACCATTAAGTTTTCCACTGTGTGAAAGGGTTCGCTAGTGGTGCAGACCCTTGGGAGGCTTCGCTCCCTGCTGGGGCAGCCTCTTCTCCTCTCTGGGGACCTATGGGAAGCCCACCACCCCCAATCCTCAGCCCAGCAAGACTCAGCCTGGGTCTCTGGTCTCTTTGTTGATGTGGCACCCCAGATGCATCCACGAGATACCAAAGGGCCTGCTATTTGAAGCCCCTCCCCCCTGACCCCACAGACGCCAATGGGGTCAGCGGCAGATGCTGTGGACAGGCGTCTTCCGGCACTTGTGCTGGGACGTGCCCGCTTGCGGATTTTCAGGGCCCCAGTTTTTGTGGTCTTGTGGCGACTATGGGGATGAAATTCTCAATGAACGGTAGCAGATCAGCTGCCCATTATACGCACAGCCTGATTATCCTTTCCATTATCTTCAACTCTGGTCAGTGTTTGAAAAGGAGGGGTGAGGAGAGGGGGGTGGTGGGGGTGAGGCAGGGAAGTGTGCCCTTGATTTCATGCTGGTCTAGTGAATATGCATCCTCCCTCCATTGGTGTCTTGGTGCATATGTGCTGAATCATGTCAGTCTCCTGGAATGCAACTGGGCCCAGTGGGTCTAATTGAGGTAAGTAGGGTGATGTTCTTGTCAGGCTACTGGGTAGTACTTTTGCCATCCCTAGTGGTCTATTACCTACCCATTTCTGTAAGAATGTATCCCCTTATCCTGACAATCAGGTGAATACATAAACTAATCCTTTTGTTGTCTAGCAGAAGTAAATTGCATTGTTCCCATTCAATCTGGGATGGCCGGGTTTTGGCATATCTGTCATTAATTTCATAACAGCTTAATTTTTCGTGCCTTTGAAACTAAAATGCAAATACCTAAAATAATAGCACTGGTAATTTTCCTTGTAGTTGTGTGGTTCATGACCTTGTCTCATTATTACAAACACTAGTCTCCTGATTGCATATCTATGTTCTAGAGTTTCGCCACTGTAAACATGATGGCTGTTTGAAAAGTCCAAAATTATCCCTTTATTCAAAAGCAAAATACTGCAGATGCTGGAAATCTGAAATAACAACAGAAAATGCTGGAAACACTCAGCAGGTCAGGCAGCATCGAGGAGAGAGAAACAGAGTCAGCGTTTCGAGTCGGGGACCCTTCATCAGAAACGTTGACTCTGGTTCTCTCTCCTCGATGCTGCCTGACCTGCTGAGTGTTTCCAGCATTTTCTGTTGTTATTCCTTTATTCAAAACATGTTTTCAGATAAATTATTTTATTCAGCACGGTATTTTTAATGTTTGCTCCTCTTAAGTGGACACTTCCGATAAGGGTTTTCAAACAGTGGGAAATTACTTACTTAATTAACATGAGTGCACTGCATCTGGATGAAGAAATGCCCTGGTAGAATTGACAAGGTTAATGAAAGTGCCACAGTTTTTCCTTTGCTATCTGTTGGACTGATATCTGCTGGCATAATAACAGAAAATTCATTGGCAGGTATTCCCGATATCTATCGGAGCACAGACTTAATGCAGCAAAGCTGGATAAGAGGCTTATTTGCAAAGCGACAATAAAAAGCCTAATCTATAAAGTGCGTTTTTTTTTTAACGACGTATTTATTTTTTAATGTCATTTATGTAGTTTTATTTAAGGTCAAACCATGTCAAAAGAAAGAACTGGAAGTAAAATGCTTCAGAGGAGGAAACAGTTGAAATATATTTGGTAAAGCTTTGGATGCCTAAAGGGATTATTGAAAGTAGTATTTATAATAGAGTGCATTAATCACTGAGCTTTAGCTGTTGGGTTTTATTGCCTTTCTTACGCTTTATAAATACCTGAATACATCAATACAACAGAAAGGAGAATTGAGCTTTTCTTTCCTTAAGTTTGTAACACTTCTAGTGAATGTGAAGTTTTCTACTGGACTAATTCTGTAGAGGGTGTAAATAATAACAATACATTTAATAGTGTTTAAATGTTATTAAAACTGAAATGCTGCATCTTAAATTTTTAATATTTGTCTTTGGGCCCAATTTTTCATTCGTGCCACTGTTTGCGGATGCAATTGCGGAAAAGTGGAGGCAATGGTCCTCTTTACGTTTTGTATGGGGTCTTGTACTAGGAAGAAAGTCAATTTGAACAACTCTCTCTTCACTGCCACTGTAGTTACTCATGCGGTTAAGGTTTTGCTTCTCGGACCAGTGCTCTGGCCACAGAGTGACAAACCACAGATCTAGTCCCATGGTCCTAAGTTACTAGTCTCAGCCATGTCATTGTGGAGAGGTGCGGAGCAGAGACGTTTCGTTACAGAGAAAGAGGGATGGGGAATTCAGGGAGGGGCTCGATTTTGACGGAAAGTGAGCAGTTAAAAGCGAGCATGTTACTTACCCACTCAGATCCTGACCATTCCCAATGTCAACCTGCAGGGTTTGGTGGGCGGATGAGACGTCCCTCTAAAGCAGGCGGGAGCCTCATAAATTCATGCAAAAGGTGGTTCCTATTACGTCAACAGGACACCAATGCAGTTTTAACTAGGACCTGAGCAGAGCATCCACCACGGCTTTCCTGCTAGGCAGAAGTTGGTCTGAATATGGAAGAGGCTCTGTCGGGTAAGTCTAAAACTTTCATTTGTGGGGCCAGGAGGAGTAGGAGTTCTCTTCCAGGCCACACAAAGAAAGTCGCGACCTCCCCTGCCCCAGATACCTACCCCTCCCTTCCGTCCCGTGAGATCCTCCCAATACCCCATCCCCACCACATACCGGGAAGCCAAAGGCCACCCAATATTCACCTGCCAGCAGCTGCTCTGGGCCAGTTACTTGCCCATTCTGGGCGGGAAGCAGACTGGCAGCATTTTAATGAGGCCCAAGAGTTAAAATATCCCGGGCCTGAAATTTAGGGCTGTATTTTCTCAATGGGGGCGTGTTGGGGGGCGGGACTGCTGGTTGTCAGGTTTCAGTCCTGCCCCCAATGACGTCCGGCCAATCCATGCTATTTTCCCTTGATTGACCTTGTTAAGCCCGCCATGCAGTTGAGATGAGGCAGCTCCGGTTCCCCAAGCCTGCAGGAAGAAGCAAAGGGAAGTAAACTTTTTCTAACACTTTACACTCACCTCTCATACTTACCTCTCCACACTTGTACCCATCACTCACCTCCACAGCGGACTTTTCGACCCCTCTCACCCCCGCAGACCCACTGCTCGCCTCGCTGACCCTGGCGGGGTTTCCCGACGTCGGGAATCCCGCACTTGGAGGGGTAAAATGGGGATAAGCCTCAAAACTGCCTGTTAACTACCTGTTAACAGGCAGTTAATTGGCTGTAATCCCCTTCCCGCCTTGAGGAGACGGGTCTCTGCGCGAGTCGGGGACCCGCCTCCCGGGAAGATGGCACGGAGGCGGGTTGGGAGCGGGTTCGGTACCCGCTTTCATTTTCTGTCATTTTCCCGGCAGTCCCGCCTCCATACCCGCCTCCCCAGGGCTGGCAAAATTCCCCCCTTAGTCCAGGCAGTTAAGAGGCTTATCCCCATTTTACCTACACAAGCGCGGGCTTCCCGACGGCTGCGAACCTCGCCAGGGTCAGCAAGGCGAGCAGTGGGTCTGCGGGGGTGAGAGGGGTCGAAAAGTCCGCTGTAGAGGTGAGTGATGGGTGCAACTGTGGAGAGGTAAGTGACGTAAGAAAACTACTGGGCACTTGGTCTAAGCGTTAAACAAAGCTTTAATCAACTGTTTTACAACATGGAGATCTAGTTGTGTCCTTCCTAGTTCCTGTTGAAGAATGTCCTGAGCAAGCTGGGCCCATGCCCGAGTATTTATACTCTCCCTGGACAGCGCCACCAGCAGGCCGCCCAGTATTATTTCATAAGTCATTTCCACATGAATGACAAGATTCATGTCAGTAAGTATGGGAGGTGAGTCTAAAGTGTTAGAAAAAGTTTACTCACCTGTGCTTCTTCCTGCAGGCTTCAACCCTTGGGGATCCGGAGGTGCCTCATCTCAACGGCAGAGATGACAGAATGGCTGCTGCATTCTCAGATGCAACAGCCATCTGATTTTTGCTAAGGAAAGAGGTTTGGTGAGTCTTCAGCTCAAGGACTCACCATAGAACAGAGATTGTCAGTGTTTGACAGCTTCTCAAAGCTTGACAAATTTTTGACAGATGAAACGTCATACGCTGACGTCCTCTGTCACTGGCTTTCCCTTAATTGGCCTGCTAAGCCCGCGGGGTGGGCTTAACAAGGTCAATCAAGTGAAAATAGCATGGGTTGGCTGGACGTCATTTGGGGCAGGCCTGAAACCCAACAACCAGCAGTCCCGCCCCCAACGCGTCCCCATTGATAAAATCCAGCCCTGTGTTTCGCACACACCCCACCCATCCAAAACCTGCTCTAGTTTAAAATCGACCCCTGGGTCTTTCTTATTACGAACATATGAACAATGACGGACAGGTAAAGACCCTGTGGTCCATCCAGCATGTCCCACACAATTGCAATACCTTGTGTATCCCAAATATATACACTCCACCTATGCAATTGTTTTGACCCTGCGTGCACCTTACAAGGAACGCTGCACTGCACCCCACCCAAAACCATGTTGATCTCCTGGGAGAGGCGAAAAACCAGATAAAAACCCAGGCCAATTTGGGGAAAAAAATCTGGGAAATTCCTCTCCGACCCATCTAGGCGATCTAAGCTAGTCCAGGAGATCACTCTGGCCCTAAATTCCCTGCAGTACCTACCTTCTGTAACAGGTGATCTCCGCCCCAGCCAGAAACAGGTCCAGCTCTCGCTTATTTATCTCCTCAAGGTCATTTTGACATTGACGAGATCTGGGAGTATTTTGGCAACCTGTTACTCCCCTAACCTAGAGAATTTGCTTTAAAAAAATGCAAGGAAGATAAAGGAATAGAAAGTCTTTAAAAATATTCACAGCAGTCACATTTTACATCTCCCCACTCCTCCAGTAAAGTAGACTCCTGTCCTAAAAGGCATGAGTCCATCATTTAAACATAATTTAAACATTCTCATAGCTTCAAAATGCCTGTTACTGATATCAGTGAATGAACATTTAAGACATTCATATGACATTCCTCTATCTGCTATTTTAAGAGGCGGTTAAACCATTTACAATAAAAAGGTTAACACATGCATTAAAATAGTGCACAGAGGAATGTCCTACATATGTGTTTAATCTTTCACTGCAAACATCAACAACAGTCATTCCTAGTCTTGCATTCTACTCAATTGTTCATTTATAAAGAAATGTGTTTGCAACAGGATTTCTGTAACCTGACAGTACAAGCACCTAGATAAACATAGTGAGAGAGGAAATATTAAGGGGTTTAGCATCTTTGAAAGTAGATAAATCGCCAGGCCCGGATGAAATGAATCCCAGGCTGTTAAGAGAAGCAAGGAACGAAATAGCGGAGGCTCTGACCATCATTTTCCAATCCTCTCTGGCTACAGGTGTGGTGCTGGAGGACTGGAGGACTGCTAACGTTGTACCGTTGTTTAAAAAGGGAGAAAGGGATAGACTAAGTAATTACAGGCCAATACAAAAGCAAAATACTGCGGATGTTGGAAATCTGAAATAAAAACAGAAAATGCTGGAAATACTCAGCAGGTCAGGCAGCATCCGTAGAGAGAGAAACAGAGTTAACGTTTCAGGTCGATGACCCTTCATCAGAACTGGAAAAAGTTGGAGATGTAACAGGTTTTTTGAGCAAGTGTAGGGGCAGGGAGAGGGGGGAGGGGAGGAAAGAACAAAAGGGAAGGTCTGTGATTACAGGCCAGTCAGCCTAACCTCGGTGATGGGAAAATTATTGGAAAAAATTCTGAGGAACAGAATTAATTGTAATTTAGAAAGGCACAGATTAATCAAGGAGAGTCAGCATGGATTTGTTAAGGGAAGGTTGTGTCTGACTTACTTGATTTAATTTTTTGAGGAGGTAACAAGGAGCGTCGATGAGGGTAGCACGTTTGATGGATTTTAGCAAGGCTTTTGGCAAGATCCCACAAGTCAGACTGGTCAGAAAAATAAAAGCCCATGGGATCCAAGGTAAAGTGGCAAGTTGGATCCAAAATTGGCTCAGAGGCAGGAAGCAAAGGGTAATGGTCGACCGGTGTTTTTGTGACTGGAGGGCTGTTTCCAGTGGGGTTCCGCAGGGCTCAGTACTAAGTCCCTTGCTTTTTTTCATATATATCAATGATTTAGACTTCAATGTAGGGGCCATGATTAAGAAATTTGCAGATGATACAAAAATTGACCATGTGGTTGATAGTGAGGAAGAAAGCTGTAGACTCCAGGAAGATATCAATGGACTGGTCAGGTGGGCAGAAAAGTGGCAAATGGAATTCAATCCAGAGAAGTGTGAGGTAATGGCCCAAAAATTCATCCCGGTGCGCGAGAGTACGCACTGCGTACTCTCGCGTATTCCCTCTGCAATTGCCGGTTTTCTGCATGCCCTGCGCATGCGCTGAAAACCGGCAATTGCTCTTCTGAAAAGGGGGCGGTTCCTCGGTGCATCGCGTGCGCGCTACAGGCTGCGCGCACGCTGTGCACTTCATGCTTTGGACACGCAGGTAAGTACTGAAGATTTTAGAAATGTAAAAAGGAGGAGTAAGACCCACTTTTAACAAGGTAAGTAGTGAATTAAGTATTTTTTTAAATTTTGTTTTACAGGTATATCTTTTTTAGAGACTTTAAAGACAGGTAAGTTTATTTTTATAACTTTTGAAAAGATTTTAAATTTTTTCAAAAATTTAATTTTTTATTTAAAATGGTTAATTTATTTAACTATACTTATTTTATTAATGTGATGGGTTTTTTTTAAATTTAATTGAGGTTTAGCTGTTATTTTGGGGGGGTGTAAGATTCATAGATTTCACAGCCGTGCTGTGAAACTTATGAATGGAAGATGGTGTGCTGCCATTGGCTCTAACTGAGTCACGTGATCCCACAGCTCGCACGAATTCACTACGCTGGTGGGATACGCAAGCACTGCCCGGCTGATGTCTGGAACATCAAGTTCGTGCGAGCTGGATCTGAAAAAGCACAAGCGAGGTGAGAGATCGCGGGGAAGGCTTACCCCCGCGGGAACAGAGCGAAATCAATTTCTGGGCCAATGTATTTGGGGAGGGCTAATAAGGCAAGGGAATACAGAATAAATGATAGGATACTGGGAGGTGTAGAGGAACACAGGGACTTTGGAGTGCATGTCCACAGATCTCTGAAGGTAACAGGACAGGTAGATAAGGTGGTTAAGAAGACATACAGGATACTTTCCACTTCCGGGGAACTATAACTATTACATTATTAAGTATGAACTTAGCTAGATAAACTAAATAATTAATATAACTATAAATAATCGTTTGATTAAAAACTTTAACTAATTAAATAAGCAAATAAATAAAGTCTAGAGATGACAAGGCAGGCTATGTGTCGGGACTGTAGTATGTGGGAGTTTGTGGACAGCGAGACTGTCCCAGATTCCCACATCTGCAGGAAATGTCTCTGCCTTCAGTCACTCTGGCTCAGAGTCATTGAGCTGGAGTGCGAGTTAGAGACACTCCGAAGCATAAGGGAGGGGGAGGAATTTCTGGATAGTTTTATCCACAATACAGTCACACCCCAGAGGAAAGCACAGGTTCAGGAAGGGGAGGGTGTGACTGTTAGGGAGCCGGATAGCGGGGACTTAGGAGAGGTTGAGATGGAGGTCCCGCAGACACTGGTCCTGTCCAACAAGTGCAATATACTCGCTACCTGCGGGGAGGACAGCCATAATGCAGAACAAGGCACCATGGCTCAGAAGGCTGTCCAAGGGGGGGAAGAGCAGAATAGAAATGTTGTAGTGATAGGGGATTCTATAATTAGAGGGATAGATATCCTGCTCTGCAGCCAAGAACGAGAATCTCGAAGCGTGTGTTGCCTATCCGGTGCCAGGGCAAGGGATATCTCGAGGCGGCTGGAGAGGAATTTGGAAAGGGAGGGGGTAAATCCAGTTGTCGTGGTCCATGTCAGAACAAATTACTTAGGTAAGAAAAGGGAGGAGGTCCTGCTGAAGGAATATCAGGAGTTAGGAGCGAAATTAAAAAGCAGGATCGTAAGGGTAATAATCTCTGGATTATTGCCTGAGCCTCGTGCGAATTGGCATAGAAACAGTCAGATCAGGAGAATTAACACGTGGCTAAAGGGCTGGTGTGGGAAGGAGGGGTTCCTTTTCATGGGACACTGGCACCAGTACTGGGACAGGAAGGAGCTGTACCGATGGGATGGGCTCCACCTGAACCGGGATGGGACCCATGTCCTAGTGGAAAGGGTAAATAGGGAGGTGGCAAAGGCTTTAAACTAATAAGACAGAGGGAGGGATCTAAAAAAAATGAAACCAACCTAAATATAAACAAAACAGGAAAGGAGGGCATAGGAAAGAGTAAAGTAAGGGAGGACATTGATGGCCAGGAAATAAATAGAGTTATAGAACAGGAGTTTAAAAAGATGGTTAAAAATAAAGTGAGAGGAACTGCTATTAAAAATGAGTTAATCAGTCTGTACAGCAATGCACACAGTGTCCGTAATAAAACAGGGGAGCTGAAGGCAATCATGCGTTGCGAGGAACCAGACATAGTAGAGATTACTAAGGCATGACTACAGAAAAATCAGGACTGGGAATTAAACATTGCAGGGTATAGCATATTTAGAAAAGATAGAGAGGGGAAAAGGGGAGGTGGAGTAGCTGTACTTATTAGGGATAACATAATGGCAGTAGAAAAAAGTGACACAGCTATCAGCAAGACAGAAATAGAATCCATGTGGACAGAGATAAAAGATAATAAAGGATTAATCGCACTAATAGGGATAAGTCAACAGACCACCTAATATAATATTGGAAGGGAGGTGGAGGAAGAAATATACAGACAAATTAGGGAAATGAGCAAAAAACATAGAATAATAATCATGGGGGATTTCAACTACCCAGATGTTAATTGGACAGAATAGGTAGGTAAAGCGGATAAGGGAATGGAGTTCCTACAATGTGTACAGGACTCCTTTCTAACCCAATATGTAAAAAGCCCAACAAGGGAGGATTCGCTATTAGATCTAGTAATGGGGAATGAACCAGAGCAGATAAGAGAAGTAAAAGTAGGGGGACATCTAGGCAATATAATATAATATCTAGGCAATATAATATAATACACTTTAAGATAATAATTGAGAAGGACAGAGGTATGACTAAGACCAGGGTAATAGATTGGAGAAAAGCTGATTTTGAGGGGCTGAGAATAGAACTTGGAAAAATAAAATGGACAACAGTATTGGCAAATAATGATGTAGAACAGCAATGGGAAACATTTAAAACGGTGTTCAACAGAATCCAGGAAAATATATTCCGCTAATAAACAAGAACAAGCTAAACACTAATGAGACACTGTGGATTTTTTAAAAATTTGTTTATGGGATGTGGACGTCGCTGTCAAGGCCAGCATTTATTGCCCATCCCTAATTGCCCTTGAGATGGTGGTGGTGAGCCGTCTTCTTGAACTGCTGCAGTCCGTGTGCTGAAGGTACTCCCACAGTGCTGTTGGGGAGGGAGTTCCAGGATTTTGACCCAGCGACGATGAAGGATCGATGATATACTTCTAAGTCAGGATGGTGTGTGACTTGAAGGGGAACTTGGTGGTGGTGGTGTTAACATGCGCCTGCTGCCCTTGTCCTTCTAGGTGGAAGAGGTCGCGGGTTTGGGAGGTGCTGCCGAAAAAGTCTTGGCGAGTTGCTGCAGTGCATCTTGTAGATGGTACACACTGCAGCCACGGTACACCGGTGGTGGAGGGAGTGAATGTTTAAGGTGGTGGATGGGATGCCAATCAAGCGGGCTGCTTTGTCCTGGATGGTGTCGAGCTTCTTGAGTGTTGTTGGAGCTGCACTCATCCAGGCAAGTGGAGAGTATTCCATCACATGCCTTGTAGATGATGAATAAAGCCATAAGGAAAAAATTGAGGGTAAGGAAAGAGGCATACAATAAATACATGGACAGCAGGGGAGAGCACGATAAAGGAGACTATGAATGGATTAGGAGAGAAGTCAAAAAAAACAATTAGGAAGGCAAAGAGGAACTATGAAATGAAATTATCAAGGAACATAAAACAAAATAGTAAAATATTTTACAGGCACATAAATTAAAAAAGGGAAGGTCAGGATGGGAATAGGGCCACTAAGGGATGGAGAGAATAATACCACAGGCAGCAATAGAGAGATGGCAGAGATATTAAATAATTACTTTGCTTCAGTATTTACCTGGGAGATAGAACAGGTGGAGATGCATTGGATGATGAGATTAGTAATGAGTTAACTCCATTTAAAATAAAACGAGGAGATATACTAAATAAACTCAAAGAGGATAAAACCCCTGGTCCGGAAAGATTATATCCGCACATTTTAAAAGATTCTGGGGAAGAAATAGCAGAGGCATTACTACACATATTTAGTAATTCATTAGAAAAAGGTGTAGTGCCAGAGGACTGGTGGTAGCTAATGTAGCAGCCCAGAAATTAGACTTCGATGGTTGCTGCGGGGGTAAGGATCGTGCGCGATCTTACCTACCGCACCTGCCTTTATGGTTCGGGCCCACACGAACTTCTGGTCCTGGGCCTCTCCCTGGTGCCGGCGCGCAGTGTGTGCGTGTCCCAGAGGCGCAGTTAGTTCGATGCGACCTCTGGGATCACGTGGGCCAGTTGGAGCCAATGGCAGCACACCATCTTTCATTCATAGTTTTGACAGGAGAACTGTCAATACTATGAATACAACTTGCCCCCAAAAGAACAGCTAAGCCTCAATAAAAAAAATTTAAAAAACCATCACATTAATAAAATAACTATAGTTAAATAAATTAACCACTTTAAACAAAAATTTAAATTTTTGAAAAAATTTAAATTCTTTTTAAAAGTTATCAAAATAAACTTACCTTTCTTTAAAGTCTCTAAAAAAGATAAACCTGTTGAAAAAAATTTAAAATAATACTTAATTAACTACTTACCTTGTTAAAAGGGGGTCTTACGCCTCCTTTTTTCATGTGTAAAATCTTCCATACTTACCCTCGCGTTCAAACCTGAAAAAAAACCTAAGTGTGCTGCGTGCGCACAGCCTGTAGTGCGCACGTGGTTCACTTAGGAACCGCCCCCTTTGCAATATCGGAAGTGCCGGTTTCCCGCGCATGCGCAGTGCATGCAGGAAACCGGCACTTCGGGACCGAATACGGGTGAGTACACAGTGCGTACTCTCCCGTATTCGGCTGAATTTCTGGGCCAATATCTATATTTAACAAGGGAGAGAGAACATGTCCAGGGAACTATAGGCCAGTCAGCTTAACATCGGTGGTAGGAAAAATAATGGAATCCCTACAAAAGGAGAAAATAGAAGAACATCTAGAAATCAAAATATAATAATAAATAGTCAGCATGGATTTCAAAAGGGAAAGTCTAGCTTGACCAACCTCATTGAATTTTTTGAAGAGGTAAAAGAGTGAGTAGACAAGGGTAATGTAGTCGATGTAATTTATCTAGATTTTCAAATGGCCTTCGATAAGGTACCCCATAATAGACTAATGAAGAAGGTCAGGGAATGCGGAGTCAGGGGACAAGTAGCAGAATGGATTGCTGGCTGGCTTCAAGACAGAAAGCAGAGAGTAGGAGTAACGGGTAGTTATTCACAGTGGCAGAAGGTGGGTAGTGGTGATAAACAAGATCAGTGCTGGGACCACTGTTGTTCACAATTTATATTAACAATTTAGACCTTGGAATCAAAAACACAATTTCTAAATTTGCGGATGACACCAAATTGGGGGGGATAGCCAATACTGAGGAGGACTGCTACAAATTACAAGAAGACATTAATAAACTTGCAGAATGGGCATATAATTGGCAAATGAAGTTCAACACAGATAAATGTGAGGTATTACTTATTGATAAGAAAAATAAGGAGGTCACATATTACTTGGAAAACAAGAATCTAAATGGGTTAGAGGAACAAAGGGATTAGGAGTACAAATACACAAATCACTAAACGTATCAACACAGGTTAACAAGGCCATAAAAAGGCACTGGTATTAATCTTCCAGAATTCCCTAGATTTTAGAACATTCCGCAAGGATTGGAAGGTAGAAAACATAACCCCGCTATGTAAGAAAGGAGGAAGAGAAGAAACAGGGAACTATAGGTCAGTTAGCCTGACATCAGTAGTAGGCAAAATGCTAGAATCTATTATTAGGGATGTGGTAACAGGACACTTAGAAAATCGTAATATGATTAGGCGGAGTCAACATGGTTTATGAAAGGGAAATCGTGTTTGACAAATCTGTTAGAGTTTTTTGAAGATGTAACTAATAGGATGGATAAGGGGTAATCAGCGAATGTAGTGTATTTGGATTTTCAAAAAGCATTTGGTAAGATGCCACACAAGAGGTTATTACACAAAATTATTACCCCAAATCCCATGGGGGGAAAAATTCAGTTGGTTGCGCCTCCCGTTAGCGCCTTAAGAGGGCGCTAATGGGGCGCAAAGAAACTAGCGCCCGGGCGCGGCAATGTTTGTGCCGCTCGCGAAATTAACTAGAAATTTTGCGGCGGCGGTAAACACTACCGCCACGATCTCCTGCGCCAGCAGATCGTGACATCAGTCGAGTGCGCAACGCCCCGGTAGTGCCCCAGAGCGTATATTGAGAGGCGCCCCCTGCCTTACCACCTGCCGCTAGCAACGACAGGTTGAGGGGAGTGTTTTGCAGTCAGGAAGGGACTGGGGGAGCGCTAATTAAAGGCGATGGCTTCCTGCCTTTTATTGTTGGTGACATTTTTGAACCACGCATTCTGAGAGAGAGAGAGACAGACTTCTGGAGAGATTCAACGCTGTGTGAAGGAGTTTTGGGTACTGAGCTGCACTTTGCAGTTTCATTTTGATTTGCCCTTCCTTGTATCGATTTAGAAGAGACTGTGGGTGCTGCACTCTGAGCTCTTTCCCTGGTACTCTCCATTGTTCTTTCCAGCAGATTTGATGTACAGGTTTCTCAAGGCCGAGATTCAAGGCTGCAATGAGCAAGATGTGGATGGAAAGCAAGATCAACCCTCCCCTTTAAGAACTGGCCCGCGCCATTGTGTGTGTGTTCCATTGCTGACTGACATCACATGAGCTTCGCCAGCGCTCTGAGGTAGCGCCACCCTCCTCGGCCTTTGCGCCTTAAGACAGGTGTGAAGGGCCTCATTTAGCGCTCCAATCACCTCCAGGGGCGATAAAAGTCAAGTTTGCAGTCGGAGGCGATAATTAGCACCAGGCGCTAATCTTTGCGCCCGGCCGATAATTGCGCCCCAAATGGGGCGATACTGAATTTCTCCCCCCATGAGTCCTAATTTTGTCTCTGCCTCTAATGGGCCCACATTTACTTTCACGAATCTCTTCCTATTTATATACCTATAGAAACGTTTACAATTTGTTTTTATTCCTCTTGCTAATTTATAGTCACTCTCATATTCTTGTTTCTCTTTCCTTATCAATTTCTCGGTCCTCCTTTGCTGAATTCTAAAATTCTCCCAATCCTTAGGCTTACTACTGTTTTTGGCAACATTATAAGCCTCTTCCTTTGATCTAATACTATAGACTCATGGAGTCAGAGTTATACAGCACAGAAAGAGGCCCTTCGGCCCATCGTGTCTGCACCGGCCATCAAGCCCTTTCTATTCTAATCCCATTTTCCAGCACTTGGTCCGTAGCCTTGTATGCTATGGCTTTTCAAGTGTTCATCTAAATGCTTCTTGAATGTCGTGAGGGTTCCTGCCTCTACCACGCATTCAGGCAGTGAGTTCCAGATTCCAACCACCCTCTGGGTGAAAAAGCCCAGGTAACATCCTGGTGAATCTCCTCTGCACCCTCTCCAATGCAATCACATCCTTCCTATAGTGTGGCAACCAGAACCTAATGGGCCCTACTTTTTACCTGGTTATCATCTTGCCCTTAATATACATATAAAACACCTTGGGATTTTCCTTTATTTTGCCCGCCAATGTTTTTTCATGCCCCTCTTCGTTCTCCTAATTTCTTTTTTAAGTACCCCCCTGCACTTTCTATACTCCTCAAGGGCTTCCACTGTTTTTAATCCTTTGTATCTGCCAAAAGCCTCCCTTTTTTTCCTGATCCATTCTTGTATATCCCTTGACATCCAGGGTTCCCTGGATTTGTTGCTCCCACCCTTGACCTTTACGGGAACATGTTGGCGCTGTACTCTCTCTATTTCCTTTCTGAATGACTCCCACTGCTCTGATGTGGATTTTCCTACAAGTAGCTGATCCCAGTCCACTTTAGCCAGATCCTGCCTTATCATATTAAAATCGGCCTTCCCCCAATTTAGAACCTTTATTTCCGGTCCATCTTTGTCCTTTTCCATGACTACCTTAAATCTCACCGAATTATGGTCACTGTCACCAAAATGCTCTCCGACTGACACTTCTACCACTTGCCCGGCTACATTCCCCAGAATTAGGTCCAGTACCGCCCCCTCTCTTGTAGGACTTTCTACATGCTGGCTCAAAAAGCTCTCCTGGATGCACATTAAGAATTCTGCACCCTCTAGGCCTTTCACACTCTGACTATCCCAGTTAATATTGAGGAAGTTGAAATCCCCTACTATTATTACCCTATTATTTCTACACTTCTGAGATTTGCCTACATTTCTGTTCCTCTATCTTCCCCTGACTGTTTGGTGGTCTATAGTACACTCCCAGCAAAGTGCTTGCCCCCTTTTTGTTTTTAAGTTCTACCCATATGGCCTCATTAGAGGAACCTGCTAAGATATCATCCAATATCTTCCAATTTCCAGCCTTCCCTCACCTTCACATGGTCCATCTCCGACTCTTCCCTTCCCTTCCTCGACTTCTCCGTCTCCATCTCTGGGGATAGGTTATTGACTAACATTCACTACAAGCCCACTGACTCCCACAGCTACCTGGACTACACTTCCTCCCACCCTGCCTCCTGTAAGGACTCTATTCCATTCTCCCAGTTTCTCCGTCTCCGCCGCATCTGCTCTGATGATGCCACCTTCCATACCAGTGCTTCCGACATGTCTTCCTTTTTCCTCAACCGAGGATTCCCCTCTACCGTGGTCGACACGGCCCTCGACCGTGTCCGTTCTATCTCCCGCACTTCTGCCCTCACCCCTGCCCCTCCCTCCCGGAACCACGATAGAGTTCCCCTTGTCCTCACCTTTCACCCCACCAGCCTCCACATTCAACGGATCATCCTCCGCCATTTCCGCCCACTCCAGCGTGATCCCACCACCAAAAGCATCTTCCCCTCACCTCCCCTTTCAGCATTCCGCAGGGACCGCTCCCTCCGTGACACCCTAGTCCACTCCTCTACCACCCCCAGCACCCCTTCCCCTTCGCCCGGCACCTTCCAGTGCAAGCGCAGGAGATGCAACACATGCCCTTATACCTCCCCTCTTCCCACTGTCCAGGGCCCCAAACACCCCTTCCAGGTGAAACAGCGATTTACTTGTACTTCCTGCAATTTAGTATACTGTATTCGCTGCTCACGATATGGTCTCCTCTACATTGGGGAGACCAAACGCAGATTGGGTGACCGCTTTGCGGAACACCTCCGTTCAGTCCGTAAGGGGGACCCCGAGCTCCCGGTCGCCTGTCACTTTAATTCACCGCTTCACTCCCACTCTGACCTCACCGTCCTCGGCCTATTACACTGTTCCACGGAAGCGCAGCGTAAGCTCGAGGAACAGCACCTCATCTTTCGTTTAGGCACGCTACAGCCCTCTGGACTCAATATCGAGTTCAACAATTTTAGATCATAACCTTAGCCCCATCACATTTATATTTTATTTTCTCATCCACCCTTTTATTTGCCCCCCCCCCTTTTTTTTTCCTCCTAGAAGCTGGCAGCTGTCCTTCATTCTGCCATTGCATTTCACACTTCTTTCAGCCTTAACCTGTCACATTAACACCACCTCTTGCCTTGATATCTCTTAATGTCTCTTAATGTCTCTTAATCTCTCCTTTTGTTCTTTTATCCCCTCCCCCTTTTCCCAGCTTTATCCTTGCTTTAAATCTATTTGATTTCCTGCTGTCTCCAGTTCTGATGAAAGCTCTTCGACCTGAAACATTAACTCTATTTCTCTCTCCACGGATGCTGCCTCGCCTGCTGAGTTTTTCCAGCGTTTTCTGTTGTTATTTTGGATTTCCAGCATCTGCAGTATTTTGCTATCAAGATATCATCCCTCCTTACTGCAGTAATGGACTCCTTGATTAATATTGCGACACCCCCTCCTCTCTTACACCCCCCTCTGTCTCGCCTGAAGATTCTATACCCCGGAATATTGAGCTGCTAGTCCTGCCCCTCCCTCAACCATGTCTCTGTGATAGCAACAATATCATACTCCCATGTGTTCATCAACACCTTCAATTCATCTGCCTTATTCGCAAGAATCCTTGCATTAAAATAAATGCCATCCAGCCTTGCCATACTCCCTTGTGCCATTACATATTTGATCTGCCTTCCAGACTGACTTGTTTTTTTCCTCTATATTTGGCTGTGCATCACCCCCTATTATAGCTCCACTCCGTATCTTTAACTTCTCTTGTTAGCCACGGTTGGACCAGTTTTCCTGTGTGATTTTTGTGCCTTGAAGGAATGTTAATTTGTTGTAAGTTATGTATTAATTCTTTAATGCCGTAAATGTCTATGATTCTATGATTTTAAGCACCTGGTTAATTAATCTGCATATTTAACCTAAAGGAACACATAAAGTAGATAGTTTGGGGATCAGACAGGCGTTTCTGCGGCCGCAGACATGACTCCAGGATGGTATGTTGCCTCCCTGGTGCCAGGGTCAAGGATGTCACTGAACGGCTGCAGGACATTCTGAGGGAGGGGGGTGATCAGTCAGAGGTCATGGTCCATATCGGTACCAATGACATAGGTAGGAAGAGGGATGAGGTCCTGCAGGCAGATTTTACTGAGCTAGGAAAGAGATTAAAAAGCAGGACCTCATAGGTAGTAATCTCCGGATTACTCCCGGTGCCACATGCTAGTGAGTACAGAAATAGAAAGGTAGAGCAGATGAATGTGTGGCTGGAGAGATGGTGCAGGAGGGAGGGCTTTAGATTCCTGAGGCATTGGGACCATTTCTGGGGGAGGTGGAACCTGTACAAGCTGGACAGGTTGCACCTCAACAGAGCCGGGACCAATATCCTCACGGGGGGAGGGGGGGGGTTGCTAGTGCTGTTGGAGAGGGTTTAAACTAGCTTGGCAGGGGGGATGGGAACCTGAGAGTATTTTCAGAAGGGAGAGATGCAAAACTGGAAATGGAGGGCAGAAAATTAGTAAGCGAGTTTGGAAGGCAGAGGAAAAAAGGGCCAGAAAATAGACAACAAGGCAGTTTGGCAATGCTAAATGGTATATACTTCAATGCAAGGAGTCTAGGAAATAAGGGAGATGATCTAAGGGCACAGATAGACATTATAGCCATTACTGAGACATGGCTGAAAGAAGGGCAGGAATGCAGCTCAACATTACTGGTTACAGGGTTTTTAGGCGAGATAGAGAGGGGGATAAAAAAGGAGGTGGGGGGTCGCAGTCTTGATTAAAGAGACAATTACAGCTTTAAGGAGGGATGATATGTTAGAAGGAACATCAAATGAGGCTGTATGGGTTGAACTAAAGAACAAAAAAGAGGAAATCACACTGCTGGGAGTGTACTATAGGCCCCCAAATAGTCCGAGGGAGATAGAAGAGCAAATTTCTAGGCAAATTTCTGACAAGTGCAAAAACAATAGGGCAGTAATAGTGGAGGATTTCAATTACCCCAATATTAACTGGGATACTACCAGTGGAAAAGGTATAGAAGGCACAGAATTCTTAAATTGCATTCTGGAGAACTTTTTTAGCTAATACATATCAAGCCCAACAAGAGTGGGGGCAGTTCTGGATTTAGTTTTAGGGAATGAAGCTGGGCAAGTGGAAGGAGTATCAGTGGGAGAGCATTTTTGTGGTAGTGATCATAATTCAGTTAGTTTTAGCATAATTATGGAGAAGGACAAAGAAAAAACAGGAGTAAGGGTTCTAAATTGGGGGAAGGCCAATTTTACTAGGTTGAGAAGTGATTTAGCAAAAGTGGACTGGGAACAGTTACTTGAAGGTAAATCAGTGTCAGAGCAGTGAGAGGCATTCAAGAGGGAGGTACATGGAGTTCAGGGTAAACATGTTCCCACAAAGAAAAAGGGTAGAACTGCCAAATATAGAGCCCCCTGGATGACAAGGTGCATACAGGGTAAGATAAGGCAAAAAAAATGGAAGCCTATATCAGATATTGTGAGCTCAATACTGCAGAAAGCCTAGAAGAGTATAAAAAGTGAAGGGGTGAAATTCAGAAGGAAATTAGGAAAGCAAAAAGAGGGCATGAAAAAATACTGGCAAGCAGAATCAAAGAAAACCCAAAGATCTTTTATAATTACATAAAGAGCAAGAGGATAACTAAGGAAAGAGTAGGGCCTATCAGGGACCAAAATGGTGATGTGTGTGTGGAGGCGGAGGATGTGGGTCAGGTACTTAATGAATACTTTGTAGCTGTCTTCACAAAAGAGGGGGATGATGCCGACGTTGAAGTTAAGGAGGAAGATAGTGAAATATTGGACGGGATAAACATAGTAAGAGAGGAAGTATTAAGGGGTTTAGCATCCCTGAAACATAGAAACATAGAAACATAGAAAATAGGTACAGGAGTAGACCATTCGGTCCTTCGAGCCTGCACCGCCATTCAATGCTACCTCAGTACCCCATTCCTGCTTTCTCGCCATACCCCTTGATCCCCTTAGTTGTGAGTGTTATATCTAACTCCCTTTTGAATATATTTAGCGAACTGGCCTCAACAACCTTCTGTGGAAGAGAATTCCATAGATTCACCACTCTCTGGGTGAAGAAGTTCCTCCTCAGCTCAGTCCTAAATGGCTTCCCCTTAATCCTTAGACTGTGACCCCTGGTTCTAGTTTTCCCTACCATTGGGAACATTCTGCCCGCATCTAATTTGTCTAAACCAGTCAGGATTTTAAATGTCTCTATAAGATCCCCCCTCATTCTTCTGAACTCCAGAGGATACAAGTTCAGTTGACCCAATCTTTCTTGATATGTCAGTCCGGCCATCCCAGGAATCAATCTAGTGAACCTTCGCTGCACTCCCTCAATAGCAAGAATGTCCTTCCTTAAGTTAGGAGACCAAAACTGCGCACAATACTCCAGGTGTGGCCTCACCAAGGCCCTGTACAACTGCAGCATCACCTCCCTACTCCTGTACTCAAATCCCCTTGCTATGAAGGCCATCATTCCGTTTGCTTTCTTGACTGCCTGCTGCACTTGCATTCCCACCTTCAGTGACTGATGTACCATGACGCCCAGGTCTCGTTGCACGTCCCCTTTCCCTAATCTGCCACCATTCAGGTAATAGTCCGCCTCTCTATTTTTACCACCAAAGTGGATAACCTCACATTTATCCACATTGTACTTCATCTGCCATACATTTGCCCATTCACCCAACCTGTCCAAGTCACTCTGTAGCCTCCTAGCATCCTCCTCATTGTTCACACTGCCTCCCAATTTAGTGTCATCCGCAAATTTGGAGATATTACATTTAATCCCTTCGTCCAAATCATTAATATATAATGTAAACAGCTGGGGTCCCAGCACCGAACCCTGCGGTACCCCGCTGGTCACTGCCTGCCATTCTGAAAAGTACCCATTTACTCCTACTCTTTGTTTCCTGTGTGCCAACCAGTTCTCAATCCACGTCAACACATTACCCCCAATCCCATGTGCTTTAACTTTGCTCACCAATCTCTTGTGTGGGACCTTGTCGAAGGCCTTCTGAAAGTCCAAATACACCACATCTACTGGTTCCCCCCTGTCCACCCTATTGGAAACATCCTCAAAAAATTCCAGAAGATTTGTCAAGCATGATTTCCCTTTCACAAATCCATGCTGACTTGGACCTATCATGTCGCCACTTTCCAAATGGTCTGTTATGACATCTTTAATAATTGCTTCCATCATTTTACCCACGACCGATGTCAGGCTGACCGGTCTATAATTCCCTGCTTTCTCCCTCCCTCCTTTTTTAAAAAGAGGGGTTACATTGGCCACCCTCCACTCCATCGGAACTGATCCAGAGTCTAAGGAATGTTGGAAAATGATCGTCAATGCATCCACTATTTCCAAGGCCACCTCCTTAAGTACTCTGGGATGCAGACCATCAGGCCCCGGGGATTTTTCAGCCTTCAGTCCCATCAATTTCCCCAATACCTTTTCCCGACTAATAAGGATTTCCCTCAGCTCCTCCCTCTTACCAGATCCTCTGACCCCTTTTATTTCCGGCAGGTTGTGTGTGTCCTCCACAGTAAACACCGAACCAAAGTACTTGTTCAATTGATCTGCCATTTCCTTGTTCCCCATTACGACTTCCCCTGTTTCCGACTGCAGGGGACCTACGTTTGTTTTTACTAACCTCTTTCTTTTTACATATTTATAGAAGCTTTTGCAGTCCATTTTAATGTTCTCTGCAAGCTTCCTTTCATATTTTATTTTCCCTGCCCTAATCAAACCCTTCATCCTCCTCTGCTGAGTTTTGAAGTTCTCCCAGTCCCCGGGTTTGCTGCTACTTCTGGCCAATTTGTATGCAACTTCCTTGGTTTTAATACTATCCCTGATTTCCCTTGTTAGCCATGGTTGAGCCACCTTCCCTTTTTTATTTTTATGCCAGACCGGGATGTACAATTGTTGTAGTTCACCCATGCGAAAGTAGCTAAATCGCCAGGGCCGGATGAAATATATCTGAGGCTATTAAAAGAAGCAAGGGAGGAAATTGCGGAGGCTCTGACCATCATTTTCCAATCCTCCCTGGCTACAGGAGTGGTGCCAGAGGATTGGAGGACTGCTAACGTTGTGCCATTGTTTTAAAAGGGCAGAAGGGATAAATCGAGCAATTACAGGCCAGTTATTTTAACCTCGGTGGTGGGCAAATTACTGGAATCAATTCTGAGGGACAGTATAAACCTTCATTTAGAAAGACACAGATTAATCAAGAACAGTCAGCATGGTTTTGTGAAGGGAAGATCCTGTCTGACTAACTTGATTGAATTCTTTGAGGAGGTAACAAGGAGGGTCGATGAGGGCAGTGCATTTGACATAGTCTGCATGGATTTTATCAAGGCTTTTGACAAGGTCCCACATGGCAGGCTGATCAAAAAAGTAAAAGCCCATGGGATCCAAGGGTGGGTGGCTCAGTGGCAGGAAGCAAAGGGTAATGGTTGAGGGGAGTTTTTGCGACTAGAACGCTGTTTCCAGTGGGGTTCCACAGGGCTCAGTACTTGGTCCCTTACTGTTTGTAGTATATATTAATGGTTTAGACTTAAATGTAGGGGGGCATGATAAAGAAATTTGCAGATGATACAAAAATTGGCCGTGTGGTCGACAGTGAGGAGGAAAGCTTTAGACTGCAGGAAGATATTGATGAACTGGTCAGTTGGGCAGAAAAGTGGAAAATGGAATTCAATCTGGAAAAGTGTGAGGTAATGCATTTGGGGAGGGGCAACAAGGAAAGGGAATACACAATTAATGGGAGGATACTGAGTGGTGTGGAGGAACAGAGGGACCTTGGAGTGCATGTCCACAGATCTGTAAAGGTAGCAGGACAGGTCGATAAAGTAGTTAAAAAGGCAAATGGAATGCTTTCCTTTATTAGCCGAGGCATAGAATATAAGAGCAGGGAAGTTATGGTAGAAATTTATACAACACTAGTTAGGCCACAGCTTGAGTACTGCGTGCAGTTCTGGTCACCACATTACAGGAAGGATGTGATTTCACTGGAGAGGGTGCAGAGGAGATTTACGAGGATGTTGCCAGAACTGGAAAACTTTAGCTATGAGGAAAGATTGGATAGGCTGGGGTTGTTTTCCTTGGAACAGAGGAGGCTGAGGGGAGATTTAATTCAGATGTATAAAATTATGAGGGGCCTAGATATAGTGGATAGAAAGGGCCTATTTCCCTTAGCAGAGGGGGCATAGATTTAAAGTAATTGGTAGAAGGATTAAAGGGGAGATGAGGGAAAAAAAATTCACCCAGAGGGTGGTGGGGGTCTGGAACTCACTTCCCGAAAGGGTGGTAGAGGCAGAAACCCTCATCACATTTAAAAAGTACTTGGATATACACTTGAAGAGCCGTAACCTACAAGGCTACAGACCTAGTGCTGGCAGGTGGGATTAGGCTGGTTAGCTCTTTTCCGGCCGGCACGGACACGATGGGCCGAATGGCCCCCTTCTGCCTCGTAATTTTTCCATGATTCGATGATAGACATTTACACAAAAATTATTACTTCTAAAATATACTGATGTCAGTAGATGAAATTTAGCAGTTGATTTATTATATTTTTTGTAGTAATTATTAAAAACTGGAAGATTAATATGTGTTCCTTCTTAGATCAAAACAGTTGTACTGTCGAGATGGATGCAAAGTGGTTTTGTACATTGGAATCATTTATGTGGCTTTTTTATGGTCAACCTTGCACTGAAAATAATCGCAAAAAATGTGAAATTGCATCATGGGCACTGAGGATGTTGTATTTTGTGCAGTTAGTGTGGGGATGTCTCTCTTCCTTCGTGTGATGTATGTTCATTGACGGTCAACAAAGTGTACAGCAAGGGATGGAACGCAAGTTTTCCCCCCCCTCCTGATTTACTTAAAATTTGTCGATCTCTTTGCAGGCGGAACTGCCTCAAGACAGAAGGGATTCCTTGGATGCATTCGCTCTTTACGGTTAAACGGAGTCACCCTTGATCTTGAAGAAAGAGCTAAAATTACCCCTGGAGTGAAGCCAGGATGCCTGGGGCACTGTAGCAGTTACGGTAACCTGTGCCACAATGGAGGGAGGTGTATAGAGAAGTACAACGGGTATTCGTGCAACTGCAGTCACTCCGCTTATGATGGACCGTTCTGTAAAAAAGGTAAGCAAATGTGTTCCCCTTCTATTCAATTCAAATAACAGGTCCAACTTTCTTTTGACAGCTGTGTCCTGGATTTCAGAAAGCTTGCTTTTTGAGATTAAAACAGAATCATTCGCTCTGAGGGGCGAAAGGTTGAGTCATGCTCACTAAGTAAAGAAAACAGTACTGAACCCAGGTGTCTAGACTCTCTCATGTAATCAAATCGATCATCACTCAAGATGTCTATCCATAGTGACCCTCCACAGTCATGCTCCTGAAGCGCAATGACCTTTGCTGAATCTTCTTTCCTAACTGGTACGTGATATTGTTCGGTTCCTTTTGTCTGTCTGACCCTGTGTCCTATTTTTCATTAAATTTCCAGCCGCCTAGATTTGCCTCTGTTTTGGGGCTGTTTTTCCAGTGGAGAGACTTGGCACATGGTATAATGTAACTGATTGGAACACACATAGTTTGAAGAATTTTCCCTTATAAGTACGAACACTGATAAATCAAATACATAGGGGCGGATTTTAACTCGGATCGGGCTTCTGGTGGGAGATCGCTCCGATGAATTGATTTCCTGCTCGGCAGATGCAGCGAGAAGCTGCAGTGTTTTTAACCGCCGGGCCTCTATTGAATTCCACTGATCCACTTCACATTCATTAATGGGCATAAAGAGAGTGCAAAGCAGCTGCAGATCGAGTGCTCTTAAGCTGCCATTTTGTGGTGGATTGGCACCAGTTCTGGGGAAGGTGGGAACTGCTTTGCAAGGATGAGATACATATGATCAGCACTGGGAAAATGGATAAATTATGAACTGAGGAGTCATTTAAGCTAGGACTGAAAGGGGGTAGGGGAAACATTCACTCCCTCCACCACTGGTGCACCGTGGCTGCAGTGTGTACCACCTACAACATGCACTGCAGCAACTCACCATGGCTTCTTCGACAGCACCTCCCAAACCCGCGACCTCTACCACCTAGAAGGACAAGGGCAGGCGGTGCATGGTAACACCACCATCTCCAAGTTTCCCTCCAAGTCACGCAACATCCTGACTTGGAAATATATCACCGTTCCTTCATCGTCACTGGGTCAAAATCCTGGAACTCCCACCCTAACAGCACTGTGGGAGCACCTTCAGCACACGGACTGCAGCGGCTCAAGAAGGCGGTTCACCACCACCTTATCAAGGGCAATTAGGGATGGGCAATAAATGCTGGCCTTGCCAGCGACGCCCACATCCCAGGAACGAATTTAAAAAAAAGACAACACCAAAGTTCCGATTGGTCCCCTTGGAGGACAAGACACACCCAGCAGTTTCTCTGGAATGTGTAATTAGATCCTCCCTACCTACGTAATCAATTACTTTGCAAAGTGTAATTCGAGCCATTCTGACTGCGTACTCCAGACAGAACAGAGCTCACATAGAACAGACGGGGCTCACCCTTACAGGTTAAGACCTTCTCCCACCCTGCAAACAAGTCCCTGCCCCCACCACCCAAGTTCCTGACCTCCCCCCAAGTTTCTGACATTCTCCCCCAGCCCAAGCTCCTGACCTTCCCCCGCCCAAATTTCTGACCTACCCCCACCCCAAGTTTCTGACCTCCACCACCCCCACCCCCACCGGGATCCTGACCTCCCCCAGCCCAATTTTCTGACCTCCCCCCCCACCCCCGGGTTCCTGACCTTCTCCCTCCACCCAAGTTCCTAATCTTCTTCCCCCACCCAATTTTCTGACGTCCCCCCACCCCCGGGTTCCTGACCTTCTCCCTCCACCCAAGTTCCTAATCTTCTTCCCCCACCCAATTTTCTGACGTCCCCCCACCCCAAGCTTCCGACCTCCCCCCCCCCCCCCCGGGTTCCTGACCTTCTCCCTCCACCCAAGTTCCTCCCTGCTCCACCCCCGGATTCCTGAACTCCCCCTGCCCAAGTTCCTGACCTCCCCCTGCCCAAGTTCCTGACCTACCCCGCCCAAGTTCCTAACCTTCTCCCCCCCGCCCAATTTTCTGACCTCTCCCCACCGCAAGCTTCTGACCTCCCCCCCACCCCCCCCGGATTCCTGACCTCTCCCTGCCCAAGTTCCTGACTCCCCCCCCAAGTTCCTGACCCCCGCCCCCCGGGTTCCTGACCTCCTCCCCCCAACAAATTCCTCACCTTCCCCCACCGCTCCCCCCCCATGGATGGGGCATTGCGTGTGGGTCACAAATTGTTAACAGGTTTATTGGATATGAAGTAAATAGTGACAGCTTTCCAAGAAATCAACCTGGTCTAGGGGGAGGAGAGGGAGAACGTGATGCGGATGTAAAGGGGGTGGGGTTGGAAGAACGTGATCCATCTTACCATCTGGATCATGTTCTCGCTGTCATGCCGCCCCCCCCATTAGACCTGGATCACGTTCTTCAGCCATCCCCACTGTGCCCTCCGTGCTCTTTACCCACCCCCCGGGTTCCAGACCTTCTCCCCCTGACTTCTTGACCTCCTCTCCCTGAGTTCTTCACTTCCTCTCCCCGAGTTGCTGGCATCCTCTTCCCCCTCTTCTCTCTCTCCCCCCTCTCTTTCTCCCCCCCTCTCTCTCCACTTTCTCTCTCTCCTCTCTCCCTCATCTCTCTCCCCCTCTCTCTCCCCCTCTCTCTGCCTCCTCTCTCTGCCTCCCCTCTCCCCCTCCGATCCCCCCTCTCTTTCTACCCCTCTCTCTCCACCTTCTCTCTACCCCCTCTCCCTCCTCTCTCACCCCCTCCCCTTCTCTCTCCCTCCCCCTCTCCCTCCTCTCTCTCTCCCTTGTCTCTCTCCCCTCTCACTCTCTCTCCCCTCTCTTCCCCTCCAAACCCCTCTCTCTCTCCCCTCCGATCCCCATTCTCTCTTTCTCTCTTCCCCTCCGATCCCCCCCTCTCTCACTTCCCCTGATCCCATCTCTCTGTCTCCCCTCTCTCTCTCTGTCTCCCCTCTCTCTCTCTGTCTCCCCTCCCTTTCTCTCTCCTCTCAGTCCCCTATTGTGCTCTCT